>JAPDSC010097513.1:8436-19488 GCA_026290005.1 Latrodectus geometricus | reverse complement strand
TATATAAATTATGATTTGAATAATTTTTAAGTAGCCCCAAATTGGGGCTACCTATAAAATAAAAAAAAATCTCTTTAAAATTCTAATGTTTTAAAATTTTTAAAAAATCATTATATACAGACGTATTGTTTCAGTACGTCCAAATTTATTAATAAAATATGTATTTGAATGTATGTATTCTATTATTATTTATTAATATTTTAGAGGCTGTGTTTCACGGCATCCTATAAAATAAAAAATTCTCATTAAATTTCTAATCTTTTAAAAATTCTAAAAAGTCATTCCATACAGATACATATTTATTTTCTTTAACTTTTAAATTATTTTCAATTCCAAAATATTCACAAATCTTTTTCATGATATACAGATATTTTATAGTTTTTTTGTAATAATTAAAATCTAAAAATTTGTAAAACATTTCATCTGCTTGTGTTGTAAAATTTAAATTATGTTTTCTTTTCAGTTGTTTAAAAAAGTTTATTCTGCTTGCATATCTCTGTTTTAAAAATGATTGAATATTTACATTATAATAACTTTCATCTTCTGAACTATCATAAGTAATATCTTTCTTTTGAATATTTTTAAAAACTTTTAAATATTGATTTGGTACAGAAATATTATTTTCTTCATCACTAGAATAATATATTTTTTCAGCTTGAATAAAATCATCCATTTATATATTTTCTAATTTTAAAATATAGATGGAAGCACTATTCATTGAAAAACTGTTATCAGTTGTAAGAGCAAAGTTTAATAGATATAGTTATTAGATAAACCCAAAAATAAGTTCGTCTTTCAGGTTAGCATAGTGGTTAGAGTAACTGAATAGCATAAATTAATCCTGAGTTCGAGCCCTGCTCGCCTTCTAAATAAAAAAATAGTTAGAATGAGTTGATGCAATTAAGATAGGGCTCTTTACATAGAACCAGGAAATGAAAAAACTGGGACCGAGATGTAAAAAGTGTGGTGGCCCTCTGGGGGGTGCTGGCACCCCCCAAGAATAAATATTATAATTTCAAGTTAAAGTCCACCACACTGAGAAGGCCTTTTGCTATTTTTTTCTAAATTTATTTATTAATTATATTAATATTTATCTAGTAAATATATTTTTAATTATTAAATATATTTATTTTAAATAATTAATATATAAATCTTTTTCTTTTCTAATAATTTTTTTAATACGCAATGATTCTCTTAATCAATTGCTTAAAATAATGTAATTTTAATATTCTTTTTATATGTAATTCCATTATTCTCATATTATCATAACTATCTAATTTAAAATCTGGCCTTCCAAACAATACAACTATATGATGATTTTTATGTCTTAAATTATCATATTCTAATTCTATTCTAAATGTAAATAGATTGATATTCAATAGTAATACTTTTGTAATATTTTTTTCAAACATATTTATTTAAATATAAAATAGTGTTTTCTTAGAAAATCAATATAAAAATTGTAAAATAATAAATTTTAAAGGGGGGGGGGGGTAAAAAACGTCCCCCCCCCTTAAATGGTTAGAAAATAAGCAATCCCAAGTGTATTTAGTTCAAAATTGTGGAGGCCCGATTTTGGGCTGCCATAAAAATGACAAAATAATTTATTAAATAAGAGGTAAAAGAAATGAATTAGATAATAGATATTCTCAATCATTAATAACATTTTTAATGGATTTGACAATGGCTGGAATTCCAGCCACTGTCAGAAATAAAATAATTTATTAATGTAAAAAAATTTTAATTTCTCGGCAGTCCATATTCGGCCTGTGGAAAAATAATCTAAAAGATTTAAAAATTGGTTTGCTGTCTAGAATATTTATTATTTTATGAAAATAGACCCCGCTTGAATTCCAGCGGGGTCAGAGTTTATTACACATTTAATTAAAATTCTCAGAGCTCGAATTCGAGCCTTGAGAATTCTGATAAAATTTTATAATTAACTTGTTTTTTTCAATTTGAAAAGTATTTATAAAAATGGTTATGAATAAATTAAACATGAATTCTTTAAAAGATATTTGTTACGAGCAAATCAAAGATAATTATTGGTATGGTTTATTTGGAGATTTTAAATTGATAATAGATAAAGAAACTGGATATTTTAATGCTACTAAATTATGTAAATCTGGAGGTAAGAGATTTAAAAAGTGGTTTGAAAATAAACAATCAAAAGAGTTAATAGATTATTATAGTAAAAAAAGTGATAGCCCGAATTCGGGCCATCCCTTTTAGATGTTAAAAAAGGTAATAAAGATGAAAAATACAATAAAATTATATCTGGTACATACGTTCCAGAAGAATTTGTTTTAAGTATATCTTTATGGGTTTCTAACGATTTTTATGATAAAGTATATTTAATTATCAAAAATTATTATATTAATGAATTCAATGAAAAATATAAAAATGATATTAATAAACTTCAAAATAAATTAAATGAAGTGAATATTAATATGAGTGATTTAAAAGCTAAAAATGAAAAATATAAAGATGATGTAGCTCCTAAAACTACCCAACCTAGAAGATTAAATATGTTAATTATTATGTAAAAAAATACAAAAGATTCTAAATATCCATATTATGTAATTAGATGCCAAAAAGCTATTTATAATACTACACTTAAGAATTTGAAAAAGAAATATCCTCAATTATCTATAGCTCATGAAATACCTTATAATCCTAATTCTATTAATTTATATAATAGAATGAAAGAAAATATTACCTATATTGATACGTACTTTAATCATATGAAATTCAAAAAACATAATTTAGAAAAATTTATAAAAGATATAGAAAAATTGATTCCTAAATTAGAATGATCTTTTAATTACAATTCTTGGGGGGTGAGAATTCTCCCTACCCAAAATTATAATTTTTTAATGGTAGGTGATTTACCTACCTCTTAATTTTGAATTAAATCTTTTTTATTTATCCAACTATTATATTCATCTGGATAATTTAACCACTTTACAAATAACTTGTTTCCTTTCTTTTTTATTATTTTTTCCATTTTATATATATTATCTTTTTTATCATATTTAACTAATTCATTTTCATAATAAGTACCTTTAATTTCTTCGTTGTTTAAATCTCTTATTCTATAAGTAATTGGATCTGTTTTTAACACTTCAGATATTATAAAAATTTCATCTGTAAATGTAGGATGATAACCTCTTGTAAAAGTTTCTTTATATTTTGAAATTCTTACTTTATCACCTTCTTTAAATTTTGGTTTTTTTATAATTTTTTTAACATACAAATTATTGTATACAATATTTTCATTTTCTTTTTTACTTGCTTCTGTTGGTGTCATTTTAATAGATCTATGATAAGAGTTATTATAATTGTAAACTAATTTATCTAATACATCGATATATCTCTTTATATTATTAGCTGCTAAATATTTTCTTATTTTTACATTTAAAGTTCTATTGAATCGTTCAACTACTGAGCATTTAATTTCTGTATTATTAGTACCAAACCATTGAATATTATTTTCTGAAAAGACTTTTTGTGTTAAAGAAGATAAAAATTCCAAACCATAATCAGTTTGTATATTTGATGGTCTTCTCTCTTTGAATATCTTTTTAAAAGCATTTGCTACTTCCTCACCTGTTTTTCTTTTAATTGGAACAGCCCATGCATATTTACTAAATATATCTATAACAGTTAATATGTAATTGATACCATCATTATATTTACTAAAAGGTTTTATAAATAATAAATCTGCTTGCCATTGATCATCAATATTTGAAACATAAATCCTACGTCTTTTAAATTTACGAATAATTGGTTTATATCTAGTATACATATCTTGAGTATGAAGAAAATCAGTAATATCTTTTTGAGTAGATTTTGTTTTTCTTTTTAATTCATTTATACCACAATAACCTTTTAAAGGATCATAATATACATCTTTTAAGATGGTGTTATTTGTTTTTTTAAAAAAACACTTTTCTTTGAATTACAATTGACACAAATTCCTTTCATCATAGGTTTTCCATTTTTAGATGTAGTAGTTATAACGTCTTTGCTATCTGTATGAGTTTTACATTTTAAACAGTAAATGAGTGAACCCATTCCAAATGTCTTTTTTGCTTTAATGATTGGCTTAACAATTCCTCTTTCCAATCTTTCATGAATTGTAGGGTTTGGAATTTCATCTAATTCCTTTAACATATTTGTATCACATATTTCGTTTCTAGTTTTATTTTTTAAATAACATATATCATGTTTATATGCAGTTTCATCAATTCTGTTAATTGGTTTGCTCCATTCTTTGTATGATAAATCTGGATTTAATCTTGTTTTACCATGTAGTAATTGAGTTCCAGGACCTGTAAATGTATGTCCAGGTAGATGCATTTCAAATGGTAAATTGTTAATAGATTTATTAATAACACCTTTCCCATTTTTACACTTGCAATTCTTTTTATTACACATTTATTTAGATATAAAATTATTTATCAACATATTTATAACCATTTAATTGAGTCTTCTTTATATATTTTTCTATAGGAAAATATTGTAAGTTTTGAATATATTCATCTTCTCTCATATATACTTCTGGTTCCGTCAAATTGTTTGATTTCAATAAATTTAACAGCTGTTTATAAAACTTATAAGCTTGTTTATATTCACTCTTTTTAGCAGAAATATTTAAAGACTTATCAATTATTTCAATGACGCCTGTTGTAATACTCAATGCTGATAAGGGAAGAAAAACGAATCCAGATAAACCAGATGCACTAAATAAAAATTTACCGACTGATAAGGAAACACTCAATTTATTCATTAGTTGATAAGACTTTCGATATATATAAACTCTCTTTTCCAAATATTCTTCCATTTATAAAGGCTCAAAATTTCTTCGATATCTCATATTTAGATTTACTAAATCCAACATAAAGAAATCAAAACGCTTTTGAATTGCTTTCTTATATAATTTTTTAAATTCTTCATTAGTAAGATTTCCATCAATTTCTCTAATAATCTGTTGGATTTCTCTAGGTTGTAAACTAAAGAAAATAATTACAATTCTTTCTTATATTAATAGGAGTAGAATAATATGATTGACTCAGATAAATAATGGATGCATTTTTCTTTCTTCCTCTGATAAACAATTCAGCTATATCGCTTTGATCTTTTTCAGTTATACAATCATCAAATATTACTAGATTTTTCATACGTGGATCTAAATCATCTACTTTTATGAATTCTTTGGAATCGGAAGAAAATAATACTTGTTCTTTTTTATATTTATTAAACAATTCCAACAATAATTCTTTTCTCTTTAGGTTCTTACAATTTACGATATCTTCTCTTTCAATATCATTAAACATTGTAAAATTTTCTTGCAGTGTTATATATTTTGGTTCATAAATATCTTTGGCACATACAAACAAACCATCAAATTTCAAATAGTCATATATTAAATTAACAAGCAAATTAGTTTTTCCTGATCCTGAACTGCCTACAATTAAAAGTCTAAAAGGATGTTTTGGTAATGAAGGATTTTGATTTTCATCTGTAAATTCTTCAGGTTCCGTATAATCTTTTATTTTTATCATTTATTTATTTTTAAAATATCTACTAGGAGTAAAAAATAATCTACTAGGTGTAAAAATAATCTACTCGGAGTAAAAAATAATTTACTGATAAATAAATGAATATTATTGAACGTGAAAGAAATAAGAAATTAAAACAACAGATTAGAAACGAGTTAGAACTAATAAAATTACAATCTGAAAAAAGAAAAAATAATGAAGTTAAACTTGAATCTGATTTAGGTATTCAAAAATCTTTAAAAGAATTTCATAAACCTGTAATTGAAAAATTACAAGACCAGGAAACTTCAAGAAAACAAAATCTTGAAAGTATTCAATATGCTATAAAAGATTTAGCAGATAATATGTCTTTTATACCTCAACATGAATCATCTAAACAATTGGAATTAGATTATTCTTCAGATGCAGGAAAATTAATGGAAAAAGCTGAAGGAATAATAAGGTTGAATTTTAATAAGGATTTAGATTTTAACTTACTTAAAAAAGAAGGATTAGAATTACCTTCTGAGCTTTTAAATAAAACAGATGAAGAGTTAGAGGAAATAATTAAAATAGCTAAATCTAAACGAGATGATTATAAAAGACTTAAAGGAAATTTAACTAAAAACAGAAATTATGAGACTAGTGAGAAGAAAAAACGAAATGTACAAGATAATATAAATATAACCGATTATAATATGAATGGTTTAAAAATGTACATAAAAGCATTGAATACTCTTAAAGCAGGAAATGAATATATAGGCAGTGGTATAAATAAATTAGATGAATTAACAAGTAAAATATGCAAGGGTTCAAAGTCTAAAAAAATTTATAATCAAATAGTTATTACATTAGATAAACTTTTAAAAGAAGGAACATTAACAAGTGATTTTGTAAAAGAATATTATAAAAAATTTTTATTTTAAATAAATGTATGTAACAAAGAAAGTTTATTTGAGTGATAATCAAATTTCAAAATTAAAATCTGGATATAAAAAAGGAGAAGAAGTTTCATTGCAAATAGATAAAAGTAAAACTCCTAATTATGATTTACATCTTACCAATACACAAATCACTCAAATTACAAAAGGTAAAAGAATTACAATTAGTAAAACTCAATTACAAAAGACTGGAGGTTTTTTACCATTTTTGATTCCTATTCTAACATCTTTAGGACTTGGAGCTGCTAGTGGTGCAGCTGGATGGGGTACTAAAAAATTATTAGATAAAATTTCAGGATCTGGGATTAAAAAAAAACGTTGTGGAAAGGGGATTTATCTTCCCTCGGAATATCCAACAAAATAATAGATGAAAATATGAAAAATGAAAAAGGATTTAGAGGTACATTTACTATAGATATGCTACCTAAAAATATAAGAAAATTTGAAAATGGAATTATTAATTTAGATGTATCTACAGGTAGTGGAACTCATTGGGTTTGTTATTATAATGATCCAATATATGATTTTGTAGAATATTTTGATCCCTTTGTAGAATATGAATTTGAAAAAATAAAAATAAAAAATGATTTTCTTCCTAAAAATATTGTAAATTATTTAAAATCTTCAGGAAAAGAAATTCGTTATAATTCTAGTTTTTTACAACAACCTACATCTGTAAAATGCGGTTTATATTGTATGAAATATATAACTGAAAGAAAAAAAGGTAAATCACCTATTGATATTTTATATTCATTTACTCAAGAACCAAGTATTTCCAATGAAAAAATAGTTACTTATAAATAAATGAAGTACCTCATTTTAGATTCTAAAAATGCTAGTAAATCAGAAGATTTTACTATTGAATATTCTAACCCATTTAATTTTAAGGAAATAGCTCTTCAGTCATTTTCTATGTATATTTCATGGAATAATATTACTGAGAAGAATAATAAATTTTCATATTTTGATGGTAAGAAATGGATTGAATTTACTATTCCAAATGGTCATTACAGTATAAAAGGTTTGAATCGTTATATGGTTAAATACTTTGGAAATGATCCTCCAATATTATTTGGAATTATAGAAGAAAGACAAAAATTTGCAATTAAATTAAAAGAACATTATAAAATTGATTTATCCAAAAGTGAATTGTACAAAATTTTAGGATTTGAAGCAAAAATATATGAAGATGCAGAACAAGAAGGTAAATATATAGCAGATATAGCTAATGGAAATGATAATATTTATATTCATTGTGATATAGTAGATGGTGCTTATATAAATCACTTTCAATCTGATGTGATTTACTCATTTACAACTACAAATCCTCCTGGAAGTTTATATTCTAAAGAATTTGATAAACCTATATTTTTTCCTGTTAAATCTGATTCCATACATAGAATTAGAATGAAAATTACAAATCATCGATGTGAACTAATTGGTTTAAATAGGCAAGAGGTACAATACAGATTTATAACTAAATAAATGAACAAACACAGATTGTACAGAAAGAGTAAAAAAATAGAAGGAAGAGATTTCTTTTCTGATTTAATAGGTGCTATAGGAAAAGAAGCTAAACCTATTATACAAGAAAAATCTAAAGATTTCATAATAGAAAAATTAAATGAGATTTTATCAAAAAAGAAAAAACATGGTGCAGGATTGAAAATTTTTTATCCTAAATAAATGAACAAAATTTATGATTTGAGTGATACCAGTTATTATTATAATAACGAAATTGAAAGCTTTGAATATAGAGAAATTAAACAGGAGAATAGAGATAAAAACAATCCATATGAAAATGCCACATATAATTTCTTTATAAATGATACAAATGCTAATATATTATATTCTGAAGGTTATCTGCAACAAGAAATTAAAATTGTAAAAGGTGATGGAAGCAATATAAATAATGAAAATGATACGTTTGTAAATGGTGGTGGTTTAATTAATTCGAGCAGATTAACAATAGGAAATACTGAAATTGAATCTACTATTAATTATAAAGCAATCATGAATCAAGTATTAGGATTGATAAATTTCACACCTGATTATTCAACATCTGAAGCTACTAATATGTTTTTCTATATGGATACTTCTGAATATGATGACAGAAATAATTTCAAATATAATGGAACTTTGGTGGATGCAACTAAAATTACTGATTTTTATAATAACTTTAAAATGAATGAAAAATATAATGATGGATTTGCAAAAAGATGGAAATTCACTAAAGGTAGCCAAACTGTAAGAATATGGATACCTTTGAAATATATATTTGACTTTTTCAGAGAATATAAAAAAGTACTTACAGGATTTCAAATTAAAATAGAAATTCAAAGAAATGATAGTAAAAATATGTTATATACAGATATTCAAAATCCTGATTTCAAAGCAGTTGTTGAAGACTTATCTCTCTGGTTACCATATGTTAGATTTAAAAATTCAGCTGCTGTAAAATTCAATCAACTAAAATTATCTGATACTCCAATAGAAATAAATTGGAATCATTATAATATTATGAAATCAAATTTATTTACTAAAAATGCTAGTGGATCTTATAATATTCCTGCTACATCTGATGAAGTTTTAAGTTTATACGTCATTCCTCAATACGATGAAAGAAATGAAAATATGAACCAAAACAACATGATGTTTGATAACTTGGATATGACAGAATGCTGGTTAATGATTAATAACATAAAAATTCCAACAGTAAGTTATTTCATGGATTTTAATAAAAAACATTATAATCGAATATATACAGCTCTTTTAGAAGCAGGAATGAACAACATAAATGCTGAAACAGGTTGCATGATAGATTATTCAAATTTTAGTAAATATCCTATAATTTGTTTTAATCTAGAAAATCATGAAAATTATACAAACCTGAATAATTTAATGATTGAATTCAATTGGAGATTAAAAAATAATACTACTAAAAATTACTTTTTCTACTTCATTTTGAAAGAAAGAAACAAATGCTCTATGAACATGCAATCTGAAGAAATAACGATGATTAAAACATTGAAAGCATAACGAGTTTATTACATTAATAAATGACAGCTTATTATCCTTTGTTTGATGATGAAATAAAAGAAGGACCTCCAGGTCCTCCAGGTGTAGGATTTAAATTAACAAACGATGGAAATTACGATATAGAAAAAAAGAATTTAAGAAATGTAAATGAACCTTTAGAATTAACTGATTCTGCTACAAAATCATATGTGGATAGAATTCATGAACATTTTAAACAAGACGTTATAAATTTATCAGATGCTTCTCTTATTCATTCACAAAATGATAACTATAATGCAAAACATAAAAGAATTTCAAATGTGTCAGAACCAAAAGATTTACATGATTCTGCTAATATGAATTATGTGAATAAAATTGTACAAGAATTAGAACAAAAAAGTCTAATGCATTCAGCTCAAGGTAATTTTGATGCTAAAGATAAAATAATTGGCAATATAAAAGATCCTATAAATGAAAAAAATGCTGTTAATAAACGCTACTTTGAAAACATTGCTTTAGTTTTAAATAAAAATGTATTTGATGCTAAAAACAAAAGAATAATTAATATCCCAACTCCTACTGATAAATACGATGTTTGTAATAAATATTATGTAGACAGAAAAACACTCATTAATACTAAAAAGAATGATAATATATTAGTACGAGATAACGATGGATTATATGTACCTTCTTTAATTAAAAATGGTATATATAATTTTGGAAATGTAAGACTTACAAATGTTGCAAATCCTGTGATAAATAAAGACGTCGCAACAAAAGAATATGTCGATTCTCAAAATTGCTATGCTACTATTAAAGAGAGATATGCAACATATCATACAGGAGGTTTCAGACCTGTAGAATTTAATTTAATGAGCTCTAAACTATTAGAACCAGATTTAAAACTAACAACTAATATGCATATGAAAATTACAATTTTTTTAAAATCTGATTATCTTACACATAGTCCTTTAATACAGTTACAAATTGGAGAAGATTATATATTTACTAGACCTTTAACAACTGATTCCGAATCTGTTACATGTTTTGCATATGGTAAAAGAAACGACCAAATTAAATTATCAATTGGTAGTGATGGACAATCAAATAAATTAAAACCTTTCTTACATATAGAAAAAATAGATTTCCTTTAAAAAAACACATACACAGGCTTTTATCTTAACAATTCAAAAAACTTACATAAACATAGCATTTCTTATTAAAAAACATACTTTTTCCTTTAAATTTTAACTATAAAAAACTCAATTTTATCTAACTTTTATCATAAAACAGCTTAAAAAAGCTAACAATACTGCATTTTATAGTGAAAAATCATCACTTTTTATTGAAAAATCACTTTTTTGTTTAATTGTTAAAAATTGAAAATGTTCTATTTTTACAATTTTTCATCAAAAAATAGCTATAAAACTTGCAAAATAGGTCTTATTTTGCAAAAAGTATAGCGTTTTTTGAGTGTCCTGAAGACCGGACATATACTACTTACTTATATATATATATATATATATATATATATATATATATATATATAT
>JAPDSC010097505.1:49763-61708 GCA_026290005.1 Latrodectus geometricus | reverse complement strand
GTTTTTACACCATTTTTCGATTTTTTTATACAATATATTTGATATTAAACAGCTCCATTTTTATTATTAAAATTATTATTTTCGAGAAAAATCCTTGTATGGTATTTGCATTTTTGTAACTTGTTTTGCAACAGTGCTTCTCATTTTAGAACTATTTTAATAAAAATTATGGAATAAAAACATTATTAAAACTATTGTAAAAGTTTCTTATAATAATGTTTCTTTTAATAGAAAAAATGTATTTTTAGTAGAGAGAAAATTAAATAATTATTCTTTCAATTTCGCTTCGTAAAGGTTCAATGAAGTAAAGTTTTCTTCACATATTTTTAATGAAAATTTCTAGGACGTTTATTCAAATTCAGCAAAACTATTTTGAGGAAGGGTAATGGATCATTTTACAACTCTATTTTCATTGACTTTAAAAAATATAATTTTGTTTAATTTGGTGTTTGTAACAGAAACAAAAAACGTACTTAATATTAACTGCATTGTAACTCCCAAACATATAAAAGCTGCAAATAATTTCCATTTCCTTCAAAATTAAGAATATGAGAATTTGTTTGAGTCTATAACTCTTTTTATTTAATGATGGATACAAAAAGATAGTTGGGTAATACTTTATAAATAAAAGTTATCTTTATGTATATATATATATATATATAATAACAAAATTAAAATAATTAACCTGT
This sequence comes from Latrodectus geometricus, assembly GCA_026290005.1. NCBI lineage: Eukaryota > Metazoa > Arthropoda > Arachnida > Araneae > Theridiidae > Latrodectus > Latrodectus geometricus. The sequence continues at coordinate 61,019 of JAPDSC010097505.1, read as the reverse complement.
ACATTTTGCAGCAAGCCATTTCATGAAATTCAATTTTTCAGTGTATTTTCTTTGAAAAATATTTTAATTTTTTTCCATTAAAAACATATTAACTCGTATTGATTATTATTAAATTCCAATTGATTTTATTTTCACCAATTAATTTTCACTTTTAAATGGGTGATTAAATTTGTTGTGGTATGATTGTGTAACGAGTTCAAAGTTAAAAATGTGTGTTTTATAATTACGAAAATAGTATATTTTTAGGGGTCTTTATTAAATAAAATCATTTGTATAACCATGTGAATATTTGTTAATTTCAACTTTCCCAACTGTTGGGTTTGAATGGAATCTTAAAAGTAATTATTTGTAATTTTTTTTAATTTTCTAAAAATACATTTTATTATTTTTTTCTGATAAAATTATTCTTTTTTATTCTCTATTGTAGATTTGATAGATCTCTATTGAAGTAAAATTATGTTCTTTTTCAATCACAATTTTAATCTAGCAAGATTATTATAGATGATAACGATTTTGCTCGAATATAATAAAAATCATAATAATAATCGAATATAATAATAATAACATATAGCTTATGTGAATCTGATTTTATGACAACTAATTTTATGAGATTTCATTGAATTTTTTAATGAAATCCTTGTTAGATTTTATAAATTATAAATATTTTACAAAATTTCTAGCGTAAACAAATAAATTAAGTATAAAATTAATTAATATGTCAGCTTTAAATTGATAATTTACTTCAAATACTCATTAATCCTTATATAACCAAATTTCGTAATAAAACATATTGAAATATTACGTTATTAAATAACTAGTTGTGTTTGATACAATTTGAACAAAAGAAAATATACTTTTTCTTAAATACTTCATAGTTAAATTAAATACTTAGTATTTTATTTTTAAATAATTCCCTAAGCCACCGTGTCTAGTGTCTAGGGTGACTGAGAACATGGAGGTTCTGGGTTCGAATCCCGGTTCGGGCATAGAGTTACTTTTTCTCTCTCTTCTGTTTTTATCCTTTTCTTGCATGAATGGTTGCCTTCTCTATAAGCGGGTGCTTATGACATGTGTGTAGTGAGGAAGTCAGATTCCACACCAAATTATGGTAAAAGTGGAAAAGTGCATCTCATATTGCCAGCCTGGCTGGCACTCGACAAAAAAAATATTAATAATAAATTCCTATTTTCTCGAATTATTTTACAATTACTATTTTGACGAAAGCAGTCTTTAGAATAAGGAAAACATTTAATTGTGAATTAACTCAAACAACAACAATAATTAATTTACAAACAGATTTTATGTATTAATCAAAAAATATGTTTCTAAATAAATATAAAAATAGTTTCATTAGTCTTATCTTTTCATTGTAAGCAATGCTGTTTTCCGACATAAATAAAAGTAAAATAGGAACACGTGCTTTTAACTTGATATTTCTAATATAAAAATAATCACACAATCAATATATAACTCACATTCGCACACACACAAAAAAGAAGAAAAAAAAAACTTTGAATCTCTATTATTAAAATTTCAAGACTTTTTTAATTTTGCAAATTTCTACAAGTATTTATAAATGAATTCCAATAATATTTTTTTATTCTTTTATCCGAATGCATTTTTATTCAACTATTTCTTATTTTATTCACAGTAAATATTATTTATTAGCTCCATATAAATTTTATTTATTAACGGGTACTGATTGAAATCTAACTTTAATTAAATAAAAAATTCTAAAGTAAGTTTAATTTTCATTGAAAAACATTTCTATCAAATTAGAAGAACAAGATTTTATATATCTAACCAAGATTTTTATGTATTTTCTAACTGTTATTTTACTTTAATTAAATAATTACTAAGGTCTAATGAAGCAAATGTACTATAAGTATTTGTATACAAATCAAAGTCGCAAAGTAGTGCAATATATTTATACCATTTCCATTTTTATAATCAAAATCAACTTGACTTTTTATGAAATTTGCCAGGTGTGTACAATAACACAACATTATATATTTTATTGCGTGATATATTAGGTTGGGGAAAAAGTAATCCATTATTTTTTCGGTAGACGTCTGTAATGATCGATATCTCGTGAGGTATCTATCAAACAATTTCAGATTTATGCTCGTTGGAAAGGTGACATTTGACATTAAAATATCCTCTTGCGGTTTTTTGTTTGATTAATTAAGTTACGAGTACAAGGTTTTAAAAATGGAAGACAACAAACAGAAAATTCGATACATTTTCGTTTTTCTCTTGTAACGGCGAAAAAGATAGCCGGGTGGCTAAAATTGTGAAAGGTGTTTATCGGCCTATATAAGACTGTAACAACCAGTTACGTACAATTTTTGTTTCGTCGATTCCGTTCGGGTATTTTTGATGTTAGAGATGCAACTCGCATGTGGATACAGCATCGTCGAAAATGTCTACAAAATATCAAAAATGATCGAAGTTAGCCGCATGTCAGCAGTCGTAACGCGCAAGACCTAAAAATCTACATGAAAACTGTTTTAAACCTTTTTACAAAGCGAATCTGAAAGAAGTTACATAAAGTTCACGTAAAAATAATGGATTTCTTTTTCCCCAACCTAATATAAAGTGAGCAATATGCAGAATTGGTTAAAAAACGCAATAACAGTTTTTGTGTGCACGATATCAAAATTATTGAATTTTTCAATTTCAATAAAAGTATGGACTTAGTAAGAAACCTTTTCCTAAATAACTTCACAATTATTTATTCATCCCTACATTTTTGTATGATTGGTTAATTACAACGTGTAATAAATAATAATTTAAATAAATATCATTTCTCACAAATGACGTAGATTAAAGTTTTCAGTGCCACCAATGATTTGAGACAACAAAAGCAACTAAATTCCTATATTTTTTCACATTGTAGAATTTAAGGAAAGAATTATTTGATTAAAAAGTATAAAAAGAGGTTTATAACGTTGTCTTATAAAATAAGCATTATCCATCAAAAAATTTGAATTTCGAAGTAAATAATTAAATGTAATATCTACATTCTCCATTTCAAATTTATAAATTAGCTGGAAATAAGAAATATTCTTTTGCTGTTTTTTCATTCAAAGTTAAAGGTATATGTAAATGTAAAAATGTAACTTTTCAAAAATTTCAATATGCAATAAACGTAACTGTAAAACATAACACCCACACACCCACTAAGTAAAACAATATACACTTTCTTCAGTATTCTTTTAATAGTTAAAGCTTTAAATATTTTTTAAATAAACTACAAATAATTTGGATGTCACGTGATTTTTAAATTACGATATATATATATAATTTATCAAAAGACAATATGCACACATCAAACAACAGTGTGTGCACTCACAATATTGAAATTTTTTTTTTCATTGTTTAATATTTTTTAACTTGTTTTGTTGTATACAATTAATTTAGTATAAAAAATCCTAGTAAATGTGCATTAATTTTTCCAATTTAAATTTTTTTTTGTATGCAAATTTTATGTGATTGGAAAGTTGTATTTCATTTCAAAGAAAATATAGAATGCATTCTAATATTTTGAATTTATTAAAAAATTAAAATTTTTATATATTTATACACAGATTTTAAGCACATTAAAAAATAAAAAATTTAATATTTGTGTACAAAAAACAGAGCCACACAGCAGCCTAATACAGTTTAAATTCTCATATAGATGAATATACTATCGCAATTTTTATATTAAAAATAGTTTGCTATTTGATGAATATCAAATGTCAATAAACTCAAAAGTATAAAATGAATTTTTTTCAGGTATAAGTTGAATATCTAAAAATTTATTTGTAAAAATATTAAAAAATCCACATAAATAAGACATAAAACAATTTAAAAAATACGCTGTTCCATTACCTTATTCCCAGAGTTGCTCTGTCACACATCCATTAGAATGACTCATATTCAATTTTATCATTATCCTTATAAGCAATTACAGTTAACTTAAAATATATAAACAAAATAAATATATCTGGGTTGAGTTGTAGTCTAGATATAAAGATTCATATAAATAAATCCCCATTTTCTCAAATGTCTTATAGGACTTGTTTAATATAAAATATTCTAAATTTTTTTAAAACAAAGTAAGTCTCCCAAATATGTTGGCAAAGAAAAGAAAATGGAAATTTGACATTAATCACAGCATGATATATATACATTATTTTTTTTTCTAATGCCCTTATTGGAAATCGCACCAGTTTCACTTTACGCTCACCAAATACATTGTTATTGCAGCATTAGAACCATGAATGCGCCTAGTTCATGGACAGTCATTACTAAGTTACACAAAAACAATATCACATTTTATATCCCGTTTAATTTTTTTTTCTGTGTCTATGATACGTTATTCTGCAAGTATGACACAGTAAGGAATTTCGAATTCAAACGGTCACAGTCACAAACACGAATGCACCAGTCGCCTGGATTTACATGTCCTGCACTCCACTTGGCAACACCAGTGGAAAGTGCAATTGCACCTGTTGGTTTCTTCCCGGTATTCGGCCTTGAAGCCCCGGCCGCAGCACATGAGATCGCAGCCCTCCACCCCGATGGAGGTGGCGTTGCAGATCCTGCCCAAAGTCCCTTTATGTCCCAGGCTCGAATCCGGGAAGCAGAAGTCCGGCGAACTCTCGAAGTAGACGAGATCTTTCTTGGAGGGAGGTTTGTGCTCGGGGTGGTAAGGCTTGAAGAGGGCTCTTCTTCGGACGTTCCCCCTGTTGGTGACCAGTACGCGAGAAGCCCCGTCGAATCTGTCTTTGAGTCCATCCCCTATGGCACGGAAGGGTGGCAGCTGCATCCAGCAGGTCTGGACTGTGCAGCTGCCGGACATGCCGTGGCACTTGCACTGACGTCGCATCCCTGCTGCAACATGCTGTCAGAAAAAAAAGGCGAAGGTCATGAGATTTACATAAAACATCTTCAGGCAAAAAAAGTCAATAAAAATGTAAATATTATAAAAGGTAGTTATATAACATTAATTATATACAAATATCAATCTAAGCGTTTATTTTTACTTATTATTAGATATACAGCACATTTTTGATAAAGTGATGTCATTTGCAAAATATCATATTTTTTACTGGTCATGTCCACTAAATATGTATTCCTAAAATGGAAATAAACTAGATAAGTATATTAACATTTAACTTTTACAGGTCAGGTAATGACGGACATTTTTGGAGCTCTATTCTAACATGCTTGTAGCTCACATTTAACCCTTGTTTGCATAATGGTGGAAATTTCCATCATAACCTATAATGCCCAAAAATTATATAAAAGAACAAGTTCACTTTAAATCGATCGTGTTTGGATACCTTTTTAATGTCCATTGCATAGAAAGAAACATAGCTGTCAAAAATAAACAAGTGTCATTATCAGTGCTTAAAGTTGTCTCATTCCGCTGTTTGTTGTAGTTGCAATAAACGTATGATTTCGTTTATAATTTTGTTTTATTATATTAGAGTTTCTATTGCTAAAAAATTGAAAATGAGTGGAAGAAAGGTTTGTAACACGTGTTATTTTCCTCTTTTATTTCTATTTAGTATTATCCTAATGATCTAACTTTGGATGATGATGGAAATTTTTAGCATATTGTTTTTTGCTAAATTTATACTATAAATATATACTAAGATTTTTTTTAACCATTTTTCCTTTAATTTTGAACATGAATTATATCAACTTGATTTATTTCACCAATAAAGAAAAAATCATGCAAAGAAGGGTCACGAGGATAACTGGAGAGGATTTTTTTAATATAATTAAACATACATGCCATAGATAACCGCTTATAGCGTAGGCAATCATTCACAATCTTTTCGTACAAGGAAAGGACAAAGACAAGAAAGAGAGGGAAAGTACATCCATGCCTGAACCAGATTTGAACCCTGGACTTCCCCAACTACAGCCAGGCATGGTAACTATTATACAGGGTAGGCGGCAACGTTTACAAAACTATTTAAACACAATTTGAAGCTAGAATGGATGCCGTATACTCCTTTTGAGGTACTTTTTTAATTCTTTTGGCCACTAAAAATGTCGCCAAGCTGACAAAACTGTTATATTATAATTTTCTATAATTAAGTAATTCAAATGGGATTAATAATAAAAAGCTTAAATAAAGTCATAAAATATCGTAATTTTTTTATTTTACTTAACTATTCTACTTCACAAAATCACTTAAACTTTCTCATTCACTTAAACTATATCTACAAGAATTATCATGAAAATCAATAGTTAAAATTAAATGTTTCAAATTACCTCGTGATGTCGTATAAACTAAGATTGCTACAATAGAATGTCGCGTTAAATATATCCTTAATATTCACGATCTTTTTAGGCATATTAAAAAAAATCTAAGTTGCCACAGAAAAAAGTTGAAATTCGAGAGGAAATTCAACAAATTCAAAAAAGTCCTCAAAGAATTATACGTACCCTGACACGTCATAGTTACTTTCTAAGAGGATTTTCAGAAAACGAGTTTATATAGGTTTGATAAAGATGCTCACTTTTTATAAATACTAAGTTGTGTTTACATAGTGGCTAAAACTAAAATTCTCATAAGCACTCATCTTGATTAATTTTACCAAAACAAAGAAGAAATGCATTTGTAATTCAATATATTTGCCTTATCTAATGTGTCATTTTTCCTTCTAAGATGTTTGGATCGCATCACAGTGGCACCTATCTCTAGTAATTGATAAAATTATAAAGTTTTAAAAAGAGAAACTAAGGAATTTAGAAGCAGAATTTTTCTGGTATTAAGGCATCGACAGATAATAACGTTTAAAAACAATGTTTTTAAAATCTGATAACACGTGCTTAAACTATCTCGAATTACCACTCGGGAAGGGAGATTTCATAGCATTTAGATAATTACGAATATTGATGACTTTTGTTCAATCACTCATATTAGTTTGGGGAAAAAGTTATCCATTATTTTTTCGGTAGACGTCTGTAGTGATCGCTATCTCGTGAGGTATCTATCAAACAATTTCAGATTTATGCTCGTTGGAAAGCTGACATTTGACACTAAAATATCCTCTTGCGGTTTTTTGTTTGATTCATTCAGTTACGAGTACAAGGTTTTAAAAATAGAAGACAACAAACAGAAAATTCGATACATTTTCGTTTTTCTCTTGTAACGGTGAAAAAGATAGCTGGGTGGCTAAAATTGTGAAAGGTGTTTATCGTCATATATAAGACTGTAACAACCAGTTACGTACAATTTTTGTTTCGTCAATTCCGTTCGAGTATATTTGATGTTAGATATGCACCTCGCATGTGGATACAGCATCGTCGAAAACGTCTATAAAATATCAAAAATGATCGAAGTGAACCGCATGTCAGCAGTCGTAACGCGCAAGACCTAAAAATCTACATGAAAGCTTTTTTAAACCTTTTTACAAAGCAAATCCAAAAGAAGTTGCATAATGTTCACGTAAAAATAATGGATTTATTTTTCCCCAACCTAATATATTGATCTAAAGTTGAAAAACTAAATCTTAAAAAAGTTGAAGGAAGTCAATCATTAAAATAAAATTTGATAAATTTTTAATTAAGCCGAATAGGTTTGGTTTAATTAAGTCTAATTAAGAAACAATACTATAAATGATCAATTTTCCTTTTATGCCTTTTAAAAAGATAAGTTATTTCCTTTCTTTGAGAGCATTAACTTTTTTCATTCCTAAAACATTTGCGGCGAGGAAAAAATGTCCAATCTCGTACGAGGTTGTGTGTCACTTGATTGAACGTCTTCCACCAATAGCAGAAGACACGGTTCGTTAGAAAACAACTTGTTCAACAAAGCTTGAAGGGTCTGAACTGGTTCACCTGACTCTGCCTACAGATGGATATATTTCTTTCCTGCTCAATATTTCAAGTCAGACGGAGTGAAGGATAAAAAAAAATCGCCAAAAAGACCACCGGTGATGCGTATTGTCCAGCGACGTGTTTTGCAATTCATAAATCAATTAGTCCGCCTCGCCCCCGGGTGCTGCGTGACTCTATTAACTGGCTATGTAGGGTGGTCTCACAGCTCCATCCCCTGCAATCGCACGCACCGCAACAGCTCAATCGATATGTCCTGTTCTTGAACATCACACTTCGCATCGATTAGAATTGTAAAGCAGGCATCATTGATGGAAGATGCAGACGGGCGTGATCACATTGGTTTTCTCTCACGTCACCATAGAAGAACTTTAGTTTAAGTTCTCCTACAATGCACATGGAAAAAAAATTCACTATTCAATATATGTTTTTTGTATTTTATTCTATTATAGAATGAAAATATTTTGCATGATTCATTTTTATTTTAATAAAATGATCACAAAAAAATCTCAAGATGGTGTTCAGCAAAGAAGCACACGAATAAATTATGAAATATGATTTCGAATTATTTAATTAGTTTAGGTAGTTTATCGTTTCCGAAAGTTGTTCGCGAAGTAAATTTATCTAAGCATAAACTAAGCAATGAAATATTAGTATCATAATTTATCATACAGCAAATTTTTTTTACAATATATATGCCATATTTTATTAAAAATTAACGCGACTTATGTATTATCCGTCTATCATTTTACCCAAAAAATAGTGTCGATAAATGTTGCAAATTTCAATTAATTTTTTCAAATTGTGACGGATGAAACAAAGAAATTTACTTAAATTTTTAGTGAAAAAATAGATTAAAAATTTATTTTAAAATTGCTTCAGTTTTTGAAACGCTACTGTTACACATAATATCATTATAAACTTAAAATTATGCACAAAAAATTAAAATATATATATAATACTTTCTCTACTTTGTATGTTTAAATTTTTGTCACGTCTTGAAGTAAAAATGGCTGTTTGAAATGGAACGAAACTCACTCATTTCACGATTTTGAACTCTTGTCAACTTACAGCACACAATTTCATATTTCAAAAATTTTATTACAGTTTAATAACATATAACGACTTTAGCTGTTCATATTTCTGACGTTGATTCAAACTAACAGCAAAGTTGCTTAGACCACTGAGCATATTGTTCCAGAATTCCACTCGTTTCAAAGAACGGAGGCATGTAATTTTTCCTTAGCATTAAAATTATAATTTGCTTGTTTTTTTTTTTTTTTTAAGAGAAATATATTTTATAGTATCATTTATGCGGTATTTATGACAATATTGTATTGCAACAAATGTGTTTTCAGATTCTCCAATACGCCACCGATCGGAAATTTATTGAAACTTGAATGAAAGGTGTCCCAAATTCGATATTTAATGTATTTTCGGGATTGCAAGGAGTTATTGAGCCTTCAACACGCGAGGTTCAATTGATCTGGTTGGTTAGGAAGGTAATGTGTTTGAATCCCGACCCAAACAAAGATCCGTCGTGTCCGCTAATACCGTCTGAGGCACGTTAAATATGTTATAGTAGCATTGTCCTTCATGAGAAATGATATCTTTTTAGTGGCAAGGGCAAAATTGATTATTTTACACTTGCTTTATGCTTCTAAATTAAGAAGACCCACCCACTTTCGACAACCATGACATGTTTACTGGATGACCCACGAGATAAATTGCCATAACGTCCACCCTACGCAGTGCTTTAAGGATGGAAAAGACCTTAGCTGCCTGGTATTATAATAATAATACTTTTCTTCTGATTTCTCTTTAACTGATTTACACGTGAGATTTCTTTTTCGTATGCAGCATTTTGAGCAAAGTTAAATAACTAGAATATCGTCAAATATTATTATTTTTTCCGAACCGTGGTATTTTCCTGATTGCCAGGTATACATTTTCGATTGTACAGTAAAAATTGTAAAGTTTAATTAGAGCAATTATACAAATTAGGTTTCCGATAAATACAATTTAATGCAATAATTATATAAAAATTAATGAAATATTTTATGGAAATAAATCGTTTTAAAGCTTCTTATACGTTATTGAGATTGTTCCGTGTGTGGATTTCTCTCTCTCTCTCTCTTTTCGTCTCACTATACAATTTCCTTACAGTGAAATTTGTAGAATGAATGTCAGAGTATATGCCTCTAAATATAATATTGGTGCTATATTTAAACCTAAAGAATATCCTCAGCAACGTAAGCAACAAGGTTGAATGTAAGCATCGATGGATTTGCGACAAAAAATGAAAATCACGAATTGTAAAAGCAGGAGATTTTAGAAAGTACTTGCTGAATGCAGAGCCTTAAAAGCTTCTGATTGTGATTAGTCATCATTTTGCAAACTGACGCCATCTTTTTGTCATGAGAATCACAACGGATCCGGAAGTGACAACAGCAAAACATATTAATATGACACCATCAAACTTAGTATTAATATTTACATTTTAAAATAATTTTAAATATTATCAACAGGTGGAATCACACGACATTCAAACTTCAAGAATAATTCGCCATCAGTCAGTATTGTGGTTCCCAAAAATAATAAGAATACATATATATATATATATATATAAGGACCTTTTTCATTTAAATTAAGAATTCATATACTTTTCAAATTTACTTTATAATTTAGTTAAATAATTCACGAGTTTTTCATAGGATACTGTTATGATAAATTTCTCTGAACTATCGAATGTATTTTTCTAACCCGTTACGTTTACAAAACACGGAATCAATTTGAATTGATGATAAAAAGGAAATGGTTTCTCCTTAATTCGTGCAATATTTTACTAAATTAACTAGATAAACTTTTTTTTTAAACTAATTGTCTTTTATAAGTTACTCAGTTGAAAGCTTCACTGGTTCAAAATTTGTGTTGCACTTCATAAAATAGATAATATTTATGATTTTATTTAACTTTACACTTTTATCTTATAATTCATTTTATATCTAAATTATATTTGATAGTTAATTTAAAATTTATATATATATATATATATAACAAAGCAGTAAATACAATATAAAACAATACATAGCACTTAGAATGTACATGGAATCAATGAAATACAATATTAACTAATTATAGGAAATCAAATCAGCGCAAAAGCAACTTATGATAGAAATGCCAATATAAATAAAATAAGATGTATTATTATAAATAATCATACTCTCTCTTTAAATTTGAATCTACATTATAATTTATAAACTACTTTAATTTTTTAATTTAACTCATAACTTTTCTAAGTACTTTTAGCAACCATATCATTATATTTGACATATATTTTTTAATGTATTGCTTTACTTATTTTTCAAGGAACTTCTTTGCCTATTATATATATATATATATATATATATA
>JAPDSC010097505.1:31763-43458 GCA_026290005.1 Latrodectus geometricus | reverse complement strand
AAAAATCTACATGAAAACTGTTTTAAACCTTTTTACAAAGCGAATCTGAAAGAAGTTACAAAAAGTTCACGTAAAAATAATGGATTTCTTTTTCCCCAACCTAATATATATATATGAATTGAGTTATCCGGAAAGCTCGACCCGATATTTTAGGAAAATTAAAACACAGCTCATTTAAACATTGATATACATTTATTAAATTATGTAGGTACCATTCTGCTCCACAACCTTTCTCCACTTTTCGTGTAGCTTGAGAATTCCGTCCTTCCAGAACCTCTCAGATTTCTCGGCAAAATATTTGTCCAAATGGGTTTTGATCTCAACCAAAGAAATGAAATTTTTCTCATTACGGGAAATCCTTCATCCAGCATCCTCGCCTTAAGCAGTGCATATCTTATTTGTCACTTGTGTGCCCTTTCGGAAAAAGAAAAGCATTGAATGCGTATAATGCACTTTATTTGCCACCTTATTCTAAGTCGTACAAAATTGATAAAAACGTACGAATGCTAACCAAACTTTTTTCCAAAAAATGGCGGAAGCTATGTCTTTTAGAATATGTACACGTGTCATTTGTTTTCAATAATTGTGATAGATTCAGTCAGGTCTCTCGCGTTACCTACCAAAAATTGGCACGAACTTTCCGGACAAGAAACAAGATTGAAGAGAATAAAATTAACTTATATATGCCAACATATATAGCATATATAAGTTAATTTTATTCTCTTCAATAATGAAAAGAGAGAAGGAAGATATATTATATACATACACACATTCTATGTTGGAAAATCAATGCTTCGGAAATATACAGATTTTCATTTTTTCCAAACTTGATATCAAAGTAATGAAATTGCTGTCTGCATGACACTATTATGAGTAAAGAAATAACCACCTCTAGAATAATTTAATTTTAAGCAATTTTAAACTTCTAATCTTCAATCACATGTTAGAATATATCTGGTTGAAATAGTTATAATTTAGTTTTCATCTGGTAACTTTTTTTATCATTAATGCACAACATGTTTCATAATCTATAATTCAAAACAGTAATTTAAAAGTTATTAATTCGTTGTTTTCATTCTTCAATTTACAAAATTTATCAATCTTAGTGATTCACTCTAATAAATGCTCTTTTGATATCATCAAACACAGAGTAGTCCATAGGTGAATCAACAATGAAGTTCCAATTTTTAAAGTGTGACTTCGCTTTGTTCAGTACAGGAATTGATTTTGGCGTTTTACATTAAATGATTTTAACATTATTTAAATTCTTTTTTCCTAAAAGCAACTAAACAACGTTATTGAAACTTCCTTTGCTTTCTTGACGCCAAGTAAGAATACTATTTTTTTCCTTCGCTTTTGTGGCATCAAATAGATATTTCTTATGCTGCAGTAATTTAGATAAATCCGTCAAAGTAACAATATCTTCCTCTAAACGGTCTGCTAAATGGCCTTCTTTATCGGCAATACAAAGTATCTTGTTCTGGGTCAAAAATATAGTAGAAAGGTTATATTTTTCAGTTTTTTAAGCAGCAAAATTTGGCTTATAATTTTATACTTCCAACATTAGTAATGAAAGACTTTGGAGTTGATTTTACATCGGCTCATTTCTTTTGTCGCCAATGATTTTCTTTAGAAACTTTAAAAATTAGGCGAATTCATCCTGAATGTGTGAAGATTTCTCTAAGAAAAAATAAGGATTTATCTCTCTTATTATGAACATAGAAAAATTTCGTATAATAAGATTCATATACTTTTTTTAGTACAGAATAAGAATATTTTTAACCTCACAAAGAAAAAAAAACTTATTTTTAATTCCGTATCTTCAAAATATTTTTGAAATAAAAAGAATTTCAAAGAGTCACTTCATAGTTTTAATTTAAAATAATAAGCTGTTTTGGAAATTTTTACCCTCCAAGCATTTGCATTTCAGAATTTTCCATTGAAATAAGTTTAAAATTCTGTACACAAAATCTATAAACTTTTATCTTGTCTTACCTTGACTTATACTGTTTACAATGATGAAATATGAAATCGCGAGTTGTTGGTAAAATTGTTTTGCCATTCCACAATAATTGTTCTACGTAGCATTAGAGCTGCGGTGGCTGGTTGGTTAGGTCATCGTTTTCGTTACCGGAAGGTAGTGAGTTCGAATCTCGGGTTAGCTGAAGATCCGTCCTCGGGGCACGTACTAATGGCGATTAGGGCACGTAAAATATGTCAGGTCTCAATGTCCTCTATTTTCCCATTCCAAACTAATACCTCTGGGGGTGGTTGGAGCCAGGCTATGGGACTTTTCTGACTTCATTCTCTAAATTGGAAGATCCAGATGGTGCTGCCATCTATGAACCAAAGTGATACTTCCACCTTCGTATGAGGGTGCTCTATTCAAAAACGGAAGACGCTATATCTAACTTCATTCGCCCAGTTCCTGACGGGATGGCTTGTCTGCGCCAAGTGTCATTAGTCACAAAACAACAACTCACGTAACATTAGAAATAGGACTGAAAAAGATCGATAATTTAATATATCATTATTTATTCATAAGAAGAAAATGAGGCATCAGGCGAACACAATAAGGAAAGTTGCACTTCAAAGAGAATATCTTTCAATTTTCTTTTTAATACAGATCTTCGTGTTTAGTTGTGCACTCAGAATATTAACATTTTACCCTGGCCAATTAAAGTTCAATTGAAGAACAAGAGAACCTCTAAAGTCAAATGAGAGTGAACTTACAACAATCGAATATTTTCAATTGAATTTCTTCCCACATCCCAAAAACTGATGAATTAACGAAAGAAATTTATTTAAGAGGTTTTGTTTAATTCCACAAATATAAAGGAATGATATGAATTTTTTTTTTACAGCAAGTTTTTGAATTCACCCTCTTAAGATTCAAATTTTATAGGTCAAATATGGAATTCTCTCTGATAAAGGCGAAAAAGTATTGCTTACAATTACTTTCCTCCATGAGAATATGCAGTCATGAAAATGTGATGTTTATTCAAAGGAGGATTTTCTTTGTTCACTCTAATGTGTGCTAGGAATGTTCTTAAAAGACATCTTACTGAAATATCTATCATCTCTTTCACATTTTAGGTATATTTTGTTCTTAACATCAAGGTAAAGCTACAAGTCATAATGCCAGTTTTGGCCTTAAGGATATTTGAAATATCTGTTAAGTCCAGGAAATCAAAAGCATTTTTCAGATTTGAATGTTCCACTGAGGACTTTAAAATCCAATGGCGTTTTGCGCTGCCAAACCACAGGTCCGAAATTCTATCCTCAGGTTAGGCAAGGTCGATTCATCCTTTCATCCCTTCAGAAGGTAAAAAAAACTGAGTACCAAGCATGCTTGGGAAATAAACACTGAGAGTTTTGCTTCAGGCTAACCAGATAACCGGGACATATCCCACAACCCTCGGTCAAGGAAAAAGATGTGGGCACTGTTGGCCTTGGATCTCAGATGGGCTGTTGTACCACAGAGTTTAGTTTAATGACTTTGAATCTAGGAAAAAAGCTTGTCCCAGTTCATCATGATGAGCTGATTGATTAAAAAAGTAATTGGGAATAATGACTATCATCTGATGTCTGTTTTAAAACAATGTGAACAACAAAAATGTTAATAATGTTAAATTCTTAATAGCACGAAATTTTCAAGAAATATTGCGATGGATCTAATAAAGAAATTTGTAAAAATATTTTCTAGAAATGTTTTTATTTATTGATTCAACGCTCTCTGACGATAATATTTGTTAACTATTTCTTATTCATTAACTAAAATTCTCATTGAGTCATTCAATCTTCTGATAAACCTCCTAGTTTTTATTTCACAGCTGATTGATTCAATAGATAGCTTTGAAATAATGTCCTTTAACTCTGGTCACACTGTTCATAACTGTTGATTGAACATTGTGTCTAGAGTTATAGGCCTTTCATCTTTTGCCATAGCAAGGATCCAATGGATAGCTTGTGATGACATCATTCATAGTTTTCTATATGATGGAATCAAAAGGCCTGACTGAATGCCTAATGTATTTTTTACTGGAGAATCACGATTGAAGATAATATTAGAGTGTTATACAGAAAATATGAATAAAAAATGAAAAATACAGCATTTAGAAAGCTAAATTCAATTCTGTTGTATACATGGCCATTCCTATAATTTTGTTCGTAGTCACCTGTCATATTTCTGTCGCAGGTTTATTAAACCAAATAAGCAGTGTGTTCTGCAATGCCCATTACTTCTGGAACATTTATCACCCAGAAACTTTCAATTTAGGTGAAAGGTAGAAATTGCAGGACTTAATATTTATTGCAGAAAAAAACAATTCTGTTATGTTAGTTAACTTTTCTCACCCACCTCTCTACTACACAATTATCGTCTACATTTGTAGCATCCAGACTACCAAAAATTCCTCTTTAGAACAATACCTTGGTTGCAGCAAAAATAAGAGGACGCTCCACCATATTCATGTTGCAAGAAACTCCCCCCCCCCTATCGAGAGAATTTTGCGACATCTAACGAGAGAGGTTAATCTCTCAACAGATTTTCTTCTATCCTTTTAAAATGAGATTCATTGACTATTCAATGAGTCAATGGCAAAAGTGTATGACGATGTAATTCTCAATCACGTGACTGGATGCTACATATGTGGTCACTATGTGCTAGACAAGTAAGAAAAGTAGATGTACATAACAGAACTACTTTTTACTCCAGCAAAAATATTATGATTTTCTTATAACTAAATAGTTTTTATATTCTGAACAATCTTCGTTCGTTTTAAAAATACTAAAATGAAATATTAAATTTTATACATTTTTGTCATTTCTTTTATGTTTAAAATTGTATAAACAGGATTTCATAAAGTTGCAAATTATATTAAAAATATCATATAGTTTATTCATCAATTTGTAATTTATTCATTCACCAATTATCTTTTTTTTTTTTAAAGCAAGTTTTAAATCTTGTATTAGATATTCATCTGTTCATTTATTTGGCTGCCAGAAAAATGTGAAGAATTTGCAGGTTATATTGCTATAAATGGTAACATTACTATCATACGGTATAAAAATTTAAATAATTTTAAATAATAAAATAGATTAAATTTATTATATCAAGTATAGGGTATATTTATAAATTGTAATACAAAATCTACAAATATTGTACTTATACTTAGAAATTATAGCAATACAAAAGGACTTTCTATATCTATACAGATTTTTCTATTTTGTCATTTAATAAACCCAATCTAGTGTGTATAGATTAAATAATAACGCTTATTCTTTTACTTTTGAAACAATGAAATTCATAATTATAGTAAATAATGTGTTAGACATAATAATTATTTTTATAAGTCCACAAAAAATGTTGGTAAAAATATTGCAACTGATGGCGAAGGGATGATTTAGAACTAATTTGAGAAAAATCAGACAGCAGGGAAATTTAATCTTATTAGTTAGAATATCTACTACAATTGAATAGATATTTTAATTAATAAGATTTTTATTCTGTTTAATATTCTAATTAATAATAGATATTCTAATTAATTAGAATTTCTATTAATTAGAAAATATCAGAGATTTTTATCTACATAAATATGAAATTCATTATTAAAGTTAAAATGTCACTTATGAATAAAGATAAATAAGTGACACATTTAGAGTTTGTTCCAAAAAAATCAGACGGAAGAAAATTAATATTTCATCTAACTTACGAATTTGCAATAATAAGGGTTTAATTTTACTTATATAAATATCAAGTTCATAGTTAGAAAAATTGTGTGACAAAAAGTAGAATAAATATAATTAAAGCCTGTAAAAAATAGCTATGAAAACTTTGTTACCAATCGAAAGACAAAAAAAAATAAATAAATAACATGTAGATTTCATTCCAGAAAATCAGAGTATAAAAAAACTAACCATATCTCATTTAATATGGTTATTAGGCAAAAATATGAATTTTTTGTTGATTTAAACATCAAATTTATAGTCGGAAATTATCTTATTACAAACTAAAATAAATATTTTGTAATCCCTTCGCAGACATTGCAATCAGTGGCAATATAGAATAAAAGATACATTTACTGCAAATTTAAGAAAATAAGACAGCAGAGAAGTAAGTAATAACTGACCTAAGCAACAGATTAATGGGCATTATGATTTTCTTTATTGGTATAAATATGAAATTAATTGTTAGAATAAACAAATTTCTTACGGTTGATAGAATTAATATTTGATTAAAGTATGAAAAAAATAAAAAAAGCTGATGCAAATATTATTATTAATAATTAAATTCAAATAAAGAACACATTTAAAGTTTTCACCACCAAATCCAAAAACAGGAGAATTGGTAATTTTACAGATTAGACAACAGCAGATTTTTTTTTTTATCTATGTAAATATGAAATTTGTAAACAAAATTTTGAGATTCTACAAAAACAATAGCAATACAAACATTATTGCCAACGATTAAAGAAAAATAAAAAAAAAACACATTTAGAGTTTCAGCTAACAGATAATCAGACAACAGGAAAAGGAACAACATTCGATCTTATTTACATATTTGTAAACAACAAGGTACAATTATTTTTATCTTTGCAAGTACGCCATTTACAATCAAAAACTTCCCACAATATAAATCTATTAATTGAAGCTAAGGGAAAAAAAATTGTGTAAACATTGTAACTAATGGTAAAAGATGAATAAAGTACGCATTTAGAGCTAGTTTGAGAAATTCAGACAGCAGGAAAACGAGCAATATTCCACTTTAGTGTATCTTAATTGCACCGTGTGAGGAGGAACTGGCAATAAGATCAGAATCCTTGGGCATCTTAAGTAGCGAATTTGGATTCGGTAATGAGACCACCCAGTTGTAAGAAATTCCACCATTGAAACAGTAAAAGCTTTTGCATTTTCCGATTCTGTGAATGAATTCCTCCATGGATGGATCACTTTTAGAATCCTTTGACTCATAAGTTTGCAATCATAAAAATCTCCACACTAAGGCTTCTTTTGTTTTTCTCAATTGTGCGGCAACAATACTCGATCACAACAAAAATCAATAAAGATTCAAAATCGAAAAGTTTTCGGTTTTGTACATTTTCTTACTGTATACTGATTGATATTTATAATATAATCAGAATTATATTATTTTTTTAAATCGTATTTTTGTCCCTTTTTTTCATGCTTCGAAATATCGTATTGATGGCAAGTTTCTTAAATATCTTCCAAAAATTTTGCTTTATTCTTTATTCATCAATTTTTCAAAATGTTAAGCCTTATCCTCAATTTGTTTAATTACCTAAGTTTCGTTAGAAAATAATTTATGATATTATCATCTTCCTAACTCGAGAAGATGTTTAACTCGGAATAATTTTTAGCATCAGAATCTACATATAGCTAATAGATTTCTATTGGTCACACGGAATGTTCAGCTGAATAATTTATAAACATTTATATTAGATTGACCTGGTGTTATTAATGAAGCTTGATTAATGTATTAATATTCAATACATTTAGCATTGGCAACATATTATTTTTCTTTTTAAATTTTATTGAATTTGTAAGCACAGTGGAGTTAAGATTTTTTCCTTTAATCAAATCGAAAATGGAAAAATTACCAGTTATTTATAAAATAACAGTTCCCAAATACTTACAATTGTAAAAGATACCATTATTCATTATACCTGACGAAGAAGAATTTTTAATTATTACATTAATTAATAAAGATAAAATAACAATGATCTAATAAAAGTAAATTAAAATCATATATAGAAGGCAAAACAGATGTGAAAGGTTGAGACAAATTTTCATAATAGTGTTTAGTTAAATTGATTATGGTCTATTTTCATCTTTGTAAATTTAAAAGAAAAAAGTGCTCCAAGAATAGATTTTGCTATTAAAGTAATTCAGCAAGGAATCAATTTCTACGAATTATGGCGATCTCAATGATTCATAATCAAAAGTGATTTAAATTTTTACGTCAAAAATGTCGTATCAATTTAATTTAACAAAGTTTAATAAATTAAAATCGTCAAAGAAAGAAAATGAATCAATGAAGATATAGTTATAACTCTTTGCAGATATATCTGTTCATCTTGTAAAGTGGCAATAGCCGAGGATTTCAGAATAAATTTGTGGAATGATTTTAAAATTGTGTACTGAAAATCGAAATTTCTGTCATCAGTTCATAGATCTAACTAAAATTTTCCATTGTTGATGAGGAGTTTTCTTAAAATATGGACTTGAAAGATTTCATATCAATAAAGTGTTAAAAAAAAGATTCTGATTGAAGACTTGATTTGGAACAAATAATGCAACCATGTATTCTGGGTGAATAGAGTTCACTTAATCCGTATAAAATAGAACAAATCATAGGAAAACTGTATCTGATTGCTATAGCAGGAAGATTTTAAAGATCTACTCACCAAGCGTTATCTATACAGGAATGATAAGTGAAAAAAGTATTGAGTTGTCCGGAAAGTTCGTATGCCGATTTTCGGTAGGTAGCGCGAGAGACTTGACTGAATATATCACAAATTATTGAAAACAAATGACATATGTACATATTCTAAAAGAGATAGCTTCAGACATATATGGGAAAAAGTTCGGTTACGATTCGCTCATTTTTATCAGTTTTGTACCCCTTATAATAGTGTGGCAAATAAAATGCATTATAGGCATTGAATGCTTTTCTTTTTCCGAAAGGGCAAAAATGCCACACAAGTGGCCAATAAGATATGTGCTGTTTATGGCGAGGATGCTGGATGAAGGATTTCCCCTTAAGGGAAAAATTTTGACTCTGGTTAAAATTTTTCCTTATATAATATATTAGGTTGGGAAAAAAGTAATCCTTTATTTTTTCGGTAGACGTCTGTAGTGATCGTTATCTCGTCAGGTATATATCAAACAATTTCAGATTGTTGCAAAGGTGACATTTGACACTAAAATATTCTCTTGCGGTTTTTTGTTTAATTATTTCAGTTACGAGTACAAGGTTTTAAAATTGGAAGGCAACAAACAGAAAACAGAAATTGTTTTTGTTTTTCTCTTGTAAAGGCGATAAAGATAGCCGGGTGGCTAAAATTGTGAAAGGTGTTTATCGTCCTATATAAGACTGTAACAACCAGTTACGTACACTTTTTGTTTCGTCGATTCCGTTCGGGTATATTTGATGTTAGAGATGCACCTCGCATGTGGATACAGCATCGTTGAAAATGTCTATAAAATATCAAAAATGATCGAAGTTAACGTCATGTCAGCAGTCGTAACGCGCAAGACTTAAAAATCTACATGAAAGCTGTTTTAAACCTTTTTACAAAGCGAATCCAAAAGAAGTTACATAAAGTTCACGTAAAAATTATGGATTTCTTTTTCCCCAACTTAATATATACATATATAGAGAATATCGAAAGCCATTTGGACTTTTTTTTTTGTCGAGAAATCTGAGAGGTTCTGGAAGGACGGAATTCTAAAGCTACACGAAAGATGGAGAACGGTTGTGGAGCAGAATGGTACCTATATAATTTAATAAATGTATAGCAATATTTAAATGAGCAGCGCTTTAATTTTCCTAAAATATCATCAAAAACTCTCCGGACAACCCAATATTTTGTTATAAAATGTTAATCGAATTTTGATACCAGCAACAGATAAAAATTTAAGTAAAGGATATTGCTCAGAAAAATCATGATAATTTTACAACAGAACCGCATAATTCAGTTGAAGACTTAATGTTTAATAAATCTTTCTTTCTCTTCTTGTTGTAGGCGTAGTTAAAAATAGGAATAGCAATGTTGGTCAGACTGAATAGGAATAGTATAATATACCAAAATAGATAAAGACCGGTAAAGGGAAGAGGGAAACTAAATGTTCCTTTGATGTTGAAGAAGAAGCGAAGGAAGCAAAGAAAGCTGTTCTTTTGCATTAGTTGAAGTTTCTGGAAGTATTCAAGAAGCTCGACACTCTGCCAATCATTGAATAAACTAGCGGAAATAAACACTAAATTTTTCTGAAAGCTGAATTGTCTGACAGAGCGATTCAGATAAAAATAGCAGAGAAATCTGGAGCTATAATATACACTTCTGGTCCTTAAAATTGGAACACTAAGAAGAAATGACCTCATAATTTTATGAAAGGAAGAAGAGATTGAAAATGATTTCAGAGAAGTTAGAAGAATGAAGCTTGTCTTAAGTGCATGTGCAGTGAATTTCTCATCTGGAAATCACTTTGAAATTTTTTCAGAATACCTTGTTATGCCTCGAATAAGAAGCAGAAAATGTTTATCTAAGAGTTTCGGAATTCGATATGTACCTTTAATTACGAAGAATGGGAACGATTGTTAAGTGATACTGCCACTCGCACTTGTCGAAATCCAGGCAGTGTCGGGGTAATATGGAATCTTTGGATTGTTGAGTATCGTATGCAGGATCTCAACATCCTCTTATGAATATCGCAGGAGAAGGGTGATATCATGTGGTCCTCCTTGCAAGGAAACGCAACAGGGCCGCGGTGGGCTGGTTGGTATGGGGGTCATTCTCTTTACCGGAAGGTAGTGAGTTTGAATCCCGGCATAGTCGAAGATCCGTAGTGTTCACGTATGGCGACTAGAGCACGTAAAATAAGTCGGGTCCCAATGTCCATACTTTCCATACTCCCATTTTTAATTAATACCTCTGGGGTGGTTGGAGCTAGGCTTCTCTGGCTTCAATCTCTAAATTGGAAGATCCAGATAGTGCTTCCATCTATATAAAGTCATACTTTCGTATGAGGGTGCTGTATTTAAAAATGGAAGATGGTCATTCTGATTTCATTCGCACAGTTTCTGACGGGTAAGCTTGGCTTTGCCAAGTCCCATTAGTAACAACAACACAAATACAATAACATTCGGCCCCTATATCCAGAAAATGTCCCTGTTTACAGTACCTCCAGTATCTGCTATTACAATGCAATGAGATTTAGAGCAGAACAGATAATCACCATGGCGACCACAACTTTAGCTTTCTTTGGCAATGGAGACAAAAGGGTGGCTTCTAAATGACCAAAGACAAAAACGGATACAGTAGTGGCACAATTTCAGAAGTTTTCAGAAGTGTGATGGTTATGAGCGCAGCATTCTGATCACAATATACATGTTTCGAGGCTCCGAAGATATTGTTTGTCTACTGGTTGCATTATATATCGTTATTGGTGTCAAGTGTGATAATATGGAAAGCCATTGGGATATGACGCAGTTTTCGAAATAAAGAAAACAATAAACATTATTTTTTTAGCGTTACACTATGAAAATGTAAAATAACTACCGATGCCATTAAATAAATAAAAATAAAAAACTTAGCAATTACGATAGTTTAAAAGGAAAAAAAATAAAAAAAAGTTTTTTAGAACAGCCTAACATCTATAGCAGTGTGCATCACAGTATAAGCAACTTTACATCGAGTTCGAAACAGTGTTAATTAAGGTAAAAATTAACTAAATTAATAATAAATAAACTCTGTCATTAAAATTTGGAAATGAAATGCAGCCATTGTATTGTTTCAAATCAGCTGCGAATCAAAATTCTGTTGTCAGTTTCATTCCATTCCGTTTGGTCACTCTCTTTCAACCTCGGACAAAAATTCGGATTCACAGAATCAGGATAAAATATTTAATTATATAACAGGTTTATTATATATATATATATATATATATATATATA
>JAPDSC010097505.1:15597-31663 GCA_026290005.1 Latrodectus geometricus | reverse complement strand
TTTTTTAAATTGTCAAGTTTTCGAATGCCATCATAAATAAATATAACGAATAATAAGAAAAAAATTGAACTTTTGTGCCAGAATTTTAAATTAAAAATACAAGAATAATCATATGAATGCTTTCTAAAAGTTAATAACTTCTACAACGAATTCATTATTTCATTAGATGTGTGAAAATTACGTTTAATATATTATACCCAATTAATCTCATGCACACAACTTCACCGGTAACCACGAATAACAACCGGTTAACGTTCATTATTTATCATATTTATGATTTCTATCAATAATCCCCTGTCATTATTATAATTATCATTATTGATTATAACAACAGGTGGTTCTAATCACTTCTTGTTATTAATCATCTTCTGTCAGTGTTAATAACCATCTATCATTATTAAAAGTAACCAAACTTATTATTTTAATCGTAATATACATATAGTAAATTTAAATTGTTGCGTAAAATTTTATATTCCATTTTAAAGACTAAATTTTCATCACAAAATACTAAAATAACTCCACCCCCACAAACATGTGGAAGTAACTTCCGTTCTTCAACATTAGCTGGAATTTACGCTTTTGAGAATCACTGTAGTACCAATAAGCTATAGTGAAACTTTTTAGAACAGTTTACAAGAGTTTTTATTTTTCAGATTGTACTAAGAAATTATATATTGATTATTTATATTTCTTATATTAAATACCATATATCAAAAAGGAATTTTCCAAATACCTATTTTTTCCCCTTTTTATATATTTAAATATCTATTTTCCCCTTTCGTTTAAGTTAAGATTTCTGTGTTAGCGGATTTTCTCTTGTTACCAGAGATTTCACTTTAGAAACATTTGAAACAATACGTACCTTTTTCGGATATTCATTTGGAGTCTTCTTTCCAAGTAGAAGTAATAATTGATGGCTTTTACCTGTCCGATTAATAATATTGCTTATTTTGCACTTAGAAATTTCAATACCACGTATTTCACAATGTTTTTGAATTCTAGAACAAGAATATTTCTCTTCGGAAAGCGCAAAAACTTATCTTTCAATCCACAGCTTGTTAATTTAGAAAGAAGAATAAATTTAAAAGTAGCAGACGATATTTCTCTTTTTAAATAATAAGCTATTGCCAAAAATTTTTATTCTAAATCATTTACTTTTTTTAAATTCTTTATCGAAATCGTTCTAAAAATGAATTAATATCCTCTTTATATTTAATTCCAGTAGAACTTTTTCCCCTTTTTTTGTATATTTTAGAGAAAAATATATTAAAAGATATAATCCTTAAAAAATGTTTGGAAATCGTTGCTTAAAATTAAGAATCCAAAATGTTTTTAAGAGGAGAAATTAAGCTGAATTTGTTACTTACAGTCCTTCCTGCTTCATTATTATGAAGATTCATGGTGAATCTTAAGTCCTTCCCTCTCTCGGCAGCATCGACAAACTGCTTCGCGAACTTGGAACCGAAGTCAATGTTGTCACTGCAACCGCCCCACTCCCAGTCCAGACCACTGGGTCCCCTTCGCTTGTAGTCACAGTTGCACGTGCTCACCAGGCCTTCCCTACAAGCCCTGGCGATGGCGTGGGTCACCCCGGCACTCGTGATGGCGTACAGAAATGCTGTTTCGCGGCAACCTGCAACATAAGAAATTACATCTTTATTCAAATGCAAATAGTTAAATAATATTCTTATAAAGTTGGTCGTCATAATTTGTATGTATGATAACAAATGCGCCAAGAATAGAATATATTATTGGCGATTATTTATTAACTGCTACTTTAAGGAAAATTTCATTTGCAATCTTAAGAATGTGTTCTATGAATAAATAAAACGGATACTTTCATATTATCCTTATTTTATGGTTTTTTAAACATACCATTTTTCATAACAAAATGTATTGGATTGTCCGGAAAGTTCGCGCTGATATTTAAAGGACAGTTAAAACGCAGTTCATGATATATATTTATTAAATTATATAGGTATTCTGCTCCACAACCTTTCTCCATCATTCGTGTAGCTTGAGAATTCCGTCCTTCCAGAACCTCTCAAATTTCTCAGCAAAAAATGTGTCCAAATGGGTTCTGATCTCAACCAAAGAGTCGAAATTTTTCCTATTAACAGAAATTCTTCATCCAGCATCCTCGCCATAAACAGCGCAATTCTTATTTGCCGCTTGAGTGGCATTTTTGCTCTTTCGGAAAAGGAAAAGCATTCATTGCTATAATGCACTTTATTTACCACGTTATTTTAAGGATAATAAAAATGAACAAAGCTAACCAAACTTTTTCCAAATATGGCGAAAGCTATCTCTTTAAGAATATGTACACATGTCATTTGTTTTCAATAATTGTGATACATTCAGTCAGGTCTCACGCGCTACCTACCGAAAATCGGCACGAACTTTTCGGACAAGCCAATAATATCATCAATACACGCCAATGGATAGTGGTGTGATTATTAAAGTGATGAATGATTTGTAAGGAACTGATTCCATGTATTCATGAAATTTAAATAGAACACAGATGCCGTATAATCCTTTTGGCTTGTTTTTGAATTTGATGAAATTTTTGGTGAAGTTTGCAGATTTTCTAGCATTTTGAAATTTTTGTTGCTTCAGGAAAATAGAGAATACTAAGGAAAATCGGCATTCTATTTCGTCAACTTTAGTTTATACAACTTCGCGGGGCAATTTAGAATATTCTGTTTTAAATACAGATTTTCTTTTAAAATTCTGATGAGAATAACTCAAGTGAATTTTCTTTTTTAAGAAAGTTTTAATGTTTACAATTTTATTTATTTTTTCATTGTTAATTGGATTTAATTCACATATGAAGAAAGAAATTATGACGTAATAATTACATTATCTAAACAACACTTTAATCACTAAAAAATTTATAAAATGCGTTAAAAGAATTCTAAAGCTTTTGCGCTAGGTACATTTTTAATGACGTTTAAATTATGGTCCACCAATATAAATTATAGAGTGAAAAGAATAAGCAAAATTTTACTCGTTCTGTTTATGTATCCGCAAACGTATTGCAAATATGGAAGATATAAAGATTTTCTAAAAGCTATCATTGTAATTTATTTTCATAACACATTCATTAAAAATAATTATTTATTTTAAATTATCAGAAAAGAAAAATTTGCATCTTTTACTTCATTTGTGCATTTAAGAAAACCTTTTTATACGTACAGCTTCATAACTCTCATAGAAATTTGTTGACATGCCCAACAAGTTGGTCGATTCAAAACAAATATAGTTCATTGTAGCTATAAAATTTGAATTAAATTCATTCAATTTTTGTGTGTTCTTTAGCAACGTGTATATTCTTTGTAGTACAGAGAATAGGAAGACTGAAATCGATATTACATTAGGTATTAAACATGTCGGTTTTTTCGGTTGTGATAATGATATTTAGAACATCAATACTTTTGAAACTAAATTTCTAAAGAAAAAAAACCAGGCAATTTGTATGCTCAGAGGAATATATTTTTTGTGGAATAATGGAAACAGGTGATAAAAGAAGCTATTCAAATTAGAAAAGGAAAAAATTGATAGTTAATAAAAGCCTGGACGATATATAAAATATTCGAACAGAAAAACGAATCTTCTCCATTTTACAAAAATATAAAATTTTCGATGACTGAATACCATGGATTTGTTATTAACCATAAAGTGGTTGTTCCTTTCGTTACAGTTGAGATCAGGTGTACGTCACTTTATTTTACTTATAATTGGTCTGTGAGGGAAACAAATAATCGCTTTCACCAATAATGTTGAATATACAATTTTGTCCACCCATCTAAAAGAAGTCAGTTTGTCAGCGGGATGAGCTCTTCAGTGAGCAGTTGGAAAGAAAATGTTGGCCAATATCTTAGTGGGATGGGTTATTTTATATAGTATTGGAGATTTGTCTCTCTCGATACCGCTATTAAAAAATAAATACTTATATAATCATTCAATAAAGATAGATTTATTTCATGTAGCATGTAAAGCACATTAAGTATTAATATTTGATTGTTTATACAAGTAATAAATAAATCCTAATATCCCTTTTATGGTTAATTTAAATAGGCAATGACAATTTAAATGTTTATTATTTTTTTTTGTATCGGGCTGATTTTATGGATTTTTTAACATTAAAATGTATCAGGCATTTCCTTTTCTCTTTCAAAATTCAACGATAACTCTTTTTCAGCTTTATAAAAACATGCACGAGAAAGCTTTGAATAAAGATAGACAATATAAATGAATAAAGATAGTCTACCAACAAATTCCAAGTCTATACAATGACACTGAGCCTACTTTCAGGCAAACAACTTTTAGGAACGGCGAGATTCCAATAGACTTTTCGAACTTCGAGAATCTCCAAGTGAAAGCAACTAATAAAAACGACACTGCATTTGGTGAATAAAAATCCCTTCTTCTTCACAGCTAAGAGTTGAAAGGTCAGGTTGGCAAGTTAAAGAAGAGTGGCGAAAAAATAAATAAATAAAGAATCTCTTTGGTGATAAATTTTTTCTCAGTCATGGGAAGAATGTTTTCCGAGATAATTTCCATCCATTTGTTGGTCTCTCCTCTACTCCCCCTTTCCTTCTTTCTCTTCATTAATTTATAGGACTCTTAGTTGTTATCAGGGAGTAGCACTTTATCCCCGGCCACCGAAGCGCTCGACTTTTTTATTTTCCCTTCCTCGCAAAGATGGCCACAACTCTCGAACCAGATCGTGAAAAGAGCATTAAGAGGAACTAATTTACATAAGGAATGGGAAATAATAATAATAAAAACAAAATTGGACGGAAATTTGCCTCGGTTTTTCTTTATTTCTCTCCGTAGTTAATTGCGCATTAATTTGTGACTTCGCTAATGTTTTCGTTATTAATAACGGATTTAATCCATTTTTCGAAGACAAAAAAGAAGAGAAACTAGCAGTAAAAGAAAAATAGTTCGAAACGGTGGGAAGAAACCTGCTCTAGGTCAAAGGTAAAACTACGTTGCCATTCTAGGTAGAAACTAATTGACAAGATTAAGAACAATGAAGAAACAATAAAACAATGGTGTTTGGTAAAAAAAAAATCCTTAAAGTACATTTTTTTTCTTTTTTTGCTGTGCAATAAAGTAAAGGAATGCTTGCGTAACATTGAAAATCTGATGCACCAAGATTAATTATAGCCAAAAGAATATTTTTTGAGTAATTCTTTCGATGATATATTTAATGGAATTTCGATGGGGAAACAATATTGCTCGGCTATATAAATCCATTTCACACATTTTAACTTTAATTAAAAATAATAACTAAGCAACATTGTTGGACTTTATATAAGATGAAAATGAATAAAAAAATTATAAAATTATTTTGATTTGACTTTGGTATTCTGTTCAATATGAAGCATTTCTTATTTCAATTCTCTCTTCTCCTTTAACAATATTTTTTGAAAGTTTCTTTTTAAATCAGGAAAAATTCTTAGTTTTTAACTGATTGTTTATTTTTTCCACAACTCAATAATCATCTTATTCGCAAAAGAACTAATTAGATCGGAACTTATAGTTTAAGTGGATTCCAAGCATTTACTCTTGAAGTGGAAATTGAACATATGAACAATCAGAAATTGTTTTCCATTCTATTCCCTGCTCGAATAAAAAGTTTTCTTTCTTGGGAATTTTAAGACAAAAACTTCAATTTCAGCCTCAACTTGTTAGGGTTGTCAAAGTAAAGGATCATTCCTTAATAACAATTTAATTAATTGTGCCTTTTGGTAATAATTAATAAATAAAATGCAATAGAAAGTTTACTATTTAATAAACTAAAAGGGAATAATTTTAACAATAAAAGAATAATAATTAGTACAACTGAATAATGCTTTGGAAATTTATTTACAACAGAACATACATTCCAAATAATACAATGGAAATATTATTATATTCAGGCAAAATATAGTTGAACATATTTTAATAATTTTACATGAATTGTTAAAATTAATTATATAATCCTTTTTAGTTAATTAACATTGGCTATATAAATCCTTAAAATTCATTTTATAAGCGTAATTTAAAAATTCGCCAAATAAAACAGAACCAATTTCATTCCAAAAGTCATTTTTAGAATACAGTAATGAATTTTATCATGATATTATGCGAAATTACATATTTAACAAATCAGAGAACACGTTGATGAGGTAATTTTTAAGTAAAATAAAATCGGTTTTTATTTTCTTAAGAGATCTGAATGCAGTATTTAGTTTATATATCATATTATGATATAAACTTATGCATTTGAGTTGTACTAATTCCAACCACGTGATAGTGTATATCAGATTATACTATGTTCATAACATATTGTAAAATAATCTGATATATCCTTGTTTCAAATTCTAACAGTAAAAAAAAAAAAAAAAAAGATCAGCATAATAGCTTATATAATATTATACGCTTATATATAATTATAACATATTATAATATAATTTGATATATTTGTGTTTCTAGTTCTGACAATAAAAAAATAAAAAAAAAAACCCTCATCGTGATAGTTTATGTAATATTATACGATTAGTTTATAACATATTATAATGTAATATGATGTATTTGTGTTATACTATTATGTTCAGGTTATACTATAATGTGATAATTTATTTCATATTATATTACATTATAGTATAATCTGACGTATCTATGTTTCTAGTTTAGCCGTGGAATTCAGCTTAAATGTTCTATCATTATTTAACAATACAATATGGGCAAAAAAACCTGTATTTTACCTTTATTTTGATGAGACTCATTGGGTACATTGAGTTTTAAGACGTTATTTCTGTGTTGCCAACTCATAAAATGTAAAGAACATAATGGAATTGCTTACACGTATGCGGATGTAGTCTGTTGCGTAAATCCAGAAAAAAAATGTCGATTAATTATTGCCTTATCGATGTCAAATTTATGATTAATCCAGATGCATTCGCATTCTTATGCCATGCGTCACATTCTTTCTCTCCAGGGAGAGAGAGAGAGAGGGGAGGGCGAAATGCAAATTCTGCCGCTGATCGCTGGGGAGGCGCGGGTCGAGCATCAGGTGGGTCCTTGTAATTCAGGCTCATTACAGCGAAGCGACACAGTTTTCCAGTGTCAAGAGGGCAACGGCTTTCCCAAGGTAACAACAAATTCCAGAAGCTCACCAGGAATTGAAGGAGTCTGCAGATAACAATGGGATCGCTGACAGGCTGGATCGCTGTGACGGAATGTTGCGATCGCTTATCGCTTGCGTCAACGGACATCGAGGACCACCCTCGTCTGAACCCTACCCCCTCGTCAACGATAGTGTCCACAAACTGCCGTCCTTCAAGGGAAACAACTTTTTTCTGGCCACGCACAGGCACGTTCTCGAAAGATAGACATCACAACCTCTCCCGGCAGAAGCCTTGTTTTTGTTTCTTGTTGAAGTTGGTCTTGATTGGTTTTGAATGATATTGATCACTGATTATCAAGGGGAAGATAAAAAAATATTTTTAAATTAAACTCTATATTTCTGATCAAGAAATATATTTTTCATATACTATTTTCAAACGAAATGTAAAATATATACCCAATTTCTGCACCAGTCACAAATTATGCATGATCCAAACTTTAGAATTTATATTTTAAATATCCAAAATCTGAATCAGGAATTAGAATGAAGTGCTCTTTCGAGAATATATCTATTAAGATGTCATTCATTAAAAAAATAATTTACAAATGCTCTTAAAAAAAATATATGTATTACCCCTCGATTGGAATTTTTATATCTTTTTTAAGTTAATGAAATTTAATTTATACTTTTTTTAAAATAAAAGAAACATAAACAAATTAAAAAATTAAACTTTGTGAAAAAAATAAGAGGAAATTCTATACCTCATGATCTTATAAAACATTTGAATAGTTTCTTTCAATTAAAATCTTTCTAAGAGGGAAAATACTTCAAATATTTTGCATCATTATCCAACAACTTATAAAGTGATGACAAGTTATACGCTAAATGTAATGCACAAAATTTTATTTTGTTTATATAACAATGTTGTTAATATATATTACTTTTTTTTTAATTCCTAAAGGTTTTATTTGGTTAAGTTAAGATACTGCGCATATTTGATAAATAATCTATTGAATGCTGTCTGTTTCAATTATTGTATTCCTTTAAAGTCAAACTTTAAATATTTTTTATTCATTTCTAAATAGTTATAAATGTAAATATATATGTCAATAATATTAGTTTTGTTCGCTTAATACATGTTTATATAAACACATTATTTAGCTCAATTTATAAAAAAATAAATGAAGTTAAAAATTTAGATATTTCATGATTGTTACATGCACTGTAAGGAATTTAAGAAATTAGCAATAGCTAAATCCAATTTTTCTTGAACTAAACAGCACTGGATAAAGAGCTCTAATATGGCATAACGCGTTAAAAATATTGCACCATTTTTAGTACTTCAAAATCAGTAAATTCTGGTTTAATTATTATAAAGGCTCTTCCAAATATTTTTAAGAAAAGTTTACAAGTTTTCAAAGGAATATAAGCAAATATGTATTCCTTCGGTTGGATGTTTTGAAATTTTCAATTAATATAATTTCCCTTGAAAAACAAGTACAAAATTTAATTATATTTTCGTCAATACAATCTTTTGAATTCTAATAAATAAGATTAATTATTGGAAATAAAATTAACGAAAAATAAAGAATATTTCATAATATTATAAGTACCTTTCTTTATATTTAAAAATCATACCTTTAAGATTATCTATTTAATACAAATTTTATTTACATAAAAAATGCATAAATGCAATGCTATTTCACATTAATATTAGGTTGGGGAAATAGAAATTCATTATTTTTACGTGAACTTTTTGTAACTTCTTTCAGATTCGCTTTGTAAAAAGGTTTAAAACAGTTTTCCTGTAGATTTTTAGGTCTTGTGTGAAGCTACGACTGCTAACATGCTGTCAAGTTTGATAATTTTTGATATTTTATAGACATTCTCGACGATGTTGTATCCATGCGAGGTGCATCTTTAGCATCCAAATACCCAAACGGAATCGACGAAAACAAAATTGTGCGTAACTGGTTGTTACAGTCATATATGGGACGATAAACACCTTTCACAATTTTAGCCACCTGGTTAGCATTTTCGCCATTATAAAAGAAAAACTAAAATGTATCGAATTTTCTGTTTGTTGTCTTCTATTTTTAAAACCTTGTACTCATAACTGAATGAATCAAACAAAAAACCGCAGGAGAATATTTTAGTGTCAAATGTCACCTTTCCAATGAGCATAAATTTGGAATTGTTTGATAGATACCTCACGAGATAGCGATCACTACAGACGTCTACCGAAAAAATAATCGATAACTTTTTCCCCAACCTAATATTTTGTAAGCAAATAATTTTCGTAAGTTTCTAAATTCACCGAAGTTAAAGAAAATAAAAAGGATCCGAATGCTACGGAATCATTCTTAAACGCTTAAAATTTAATTACACATCATGTTTCGATAAAATAATCATGTCATCAACAAGAATAGTTCAGTTGCCTTTTGAAAACACTCGTACGAGATCTATGTACTACTACGCCATTTTCTCTCAACCATTGAAAAATTCATTTTTCTTCAGTACAAATAACAGAAATTCACGCCAAAGAGTGTAAATAATGCAGTTAAAATAATTACCATCATTAAAAACGTTTCCTCGCAAGAGATATATCATTCTTTCATGCTAATAATATCGAAAGGCAAGAGTTTTTCTTTTCGAACAGAGCGATAAATACAGTAATCCTTACGCATCTTAAAATTCCGGGAAATAACTTGAGCGTCCTTATCGGTAATTTTAAATCACCTAATTTTAAAACTGTGACACGGTTTACTGAAAATAAGTTTTTGTCATTAGTATGAGACATTATTTTTGCATCGGGATAGGTAAAAAAGAAATAGAAAACAAATTATCTGATAATGATAGATGGATCCCGCGTAAACATGTAATTTCGTTTCCTTGGTGCACCTCACGCATAATTTCTTACTTTTTGTAACCTTGACAGACATCCTGACATAAGTGGAAATTTAAACAACATCGAAAACTCTTCTGACACAAGTGCAGTTATTATATGTGACACTTCTAAGAAATTATATATATATGATAGAAAAGTCGAAAGTGTTTTCTTTTTCTGGCAAGTTCCAGCCAGGCTTGCAATATGGGGTGCGTTGCTCCACTTTTTCAACTGAACCATAAATTGGTGTGGAGTCTGACTTTCACACACATGCCATAGGTGTATTTGCTTATATATATAGGGCAGGCAACCATTCATACAAGGAAAGGACAAAGACAGGAGAGAAAGAAAGAGAAAGTACATATACGCCAGAACCGGGAATCAAACCCAGGACCTTCCTATCCGAAGTCAGGCACGCTGACCACTAGACAGTGTGGGTGGATCAGAAGAAAATCGTACGTTTGACCATTAAAACTGTCCTTTTACTAAAGCATTTGATAAGTCTAAAGTAGCCTTTAATAGGATTTTGTTTCAAACTTTTACCAAACCCTTGTTGTAAAAGATTAGTAAGAATAAAATTTTCCATTCAATATACCAACGATTTTCGTAAATATCGTTGATATATTGTAAGGAATGAATAAGAAGGTCCAGAAAATGATTATGGCATGCTTCAATTTTTTAAATAAAAATATGAATTGTGACAGCAAACAAAATAAGATATGATTATTTAAGATAATGTCACAAAACCTGTCTTACAATTATTCATTTATTTTCCAAAGAATTGCCACAAATAAAAAGAAAACGTAATATTTATGCCATTTCACAAATAAAACTTCAGGTGAAAAAATTGCTATATAAATTACTTTTGATTTTAAAATAATATATATATATATATATATATATATATATATATATATATATATATACTTCAAGAAATTTTGAAGTGAGAATATATTTAACTTTTAAATGGAAGCAAATAATTATTCAATGTTCATCATGTCAAAATTTTATTAACGCACATGTATTCTATATAAATAATATCCTTATTTTGTTAGTTCACTGATATTTCATCGGGAGGGAAATTGAAACTACAAAACAATATAACTAGTAAACCATGCAACATTCCGATCAGGAACTCTTCACGCTTCAAGAACTTAATTTGGTGGTACTTTTCCTCCTTTTAAATTTATAATCAATGATTATCTGCTGAGAGCAGAGATAAAATATGTGAGCTATTAGGGCAAAACTTTCCTTTCTACTCTTACAAAGTGTATTTTTTTAATTAAATATGTACTTTTTTTTTTTGCTCATTATATCGTGTGTGTTTACTTTGTTACCAACACGCCGCTGATCAGAAAATCATAAAAACGCAGTTGAAGAATCGCGAATTCATCTATTAATAATATTAAACTAAAGAAATTTTAAAGCATTCCATGCTTAATTCGATCTGCTTTCAGTTAATCTACCAGTGAGATCTCTTTTCGTGGTACATAATATTTTAAACAAGCTACACATATAGTAAATATTATTGCTTTTACTATATTGCAGTGTTTCACTAAAACTGTGTACAAATTTTCTGTTAAAAGCTTCGATCCACAAAAGCAGATGAGTTTAATACGCAAATATTTTATAATCATCCACTATAGATTTTATAAAACATTTTTTCTATTCTTTGTTGCATAATGTAGAATGAATTAGGTATTTTATTTATTTATTTATATTTACCAATTTCGAACTATATCCAAAAAGGGACTTTGCGCCAATAAGGATCGAAATGAATTATAATTAGATAAAGTTTATTTGTATTTATCGTTTTTTTTAAAAAATAAATCTAGCAAACAAGGAAGTATTTTCAATATTACGCTTTATTTAATTTTTAATTCCTCAAGAACTTCTTTTAATGTTTGAAATGTTAATTTTATAAGAAATAATTTTGAAAGAAATTATTTTCGTTTTCAAAATTTAATTTACAATGTTTTGAAAAAAATTTATTTTATTAATAAATACACGAGTATTTTTTCTCCTTTTTTATTTTAATGCTATGATTTTGTGGTTAATTTCTATCTAAGTGTTTTATGCATGTGTTTAAGCATGAATATATTAAAACTATTCTGTTTTATAAAATTATTTTCAAAATTTCAGTTGGCCATAAATTTCTGAACAAAATGATTATTCTTAACAACCTCTCGTCTATGAAATAAATCCACCCAAGAGAGTTCAAACATTGCCAATTTTCAGTTGTAAAGTACAAGCTTCGGAATGAATATTCAGCAAATTGTTTTACGCCCCTCCCCCCTTAAAAAATAAATAAAAAGAAATATGTCATAAAACATCTCAAAACTACATTTCAAAGTAATAAATAGTTTTATTATAAGTAAATTAAAAACAATGCATAAAATGTATAAGATATTACGATATGACTTCACCAATAGAAGAAAATTAATGGTGTCATAACACTAAGCCACAAATTGAATCATTATTCTATCTTCATAATAACTGCTATTTAATATTCAGAAATTTGAGAATTACCAAACACGAATTTTAATGTATTATAACATTGTTTTGCATAAATTTTTCACGAGATTTCATTTTGTTGTAGATCATAAACTTCTCCGATTCATCGAAAAATATGAAGTCGATAAAAATATGTTTATGTGGTTCCAAAAGTATGCAGTCTGATGTTGTCAAAAAAATATGTTGAAATTAAAGATTTGTTATTAAATTTTTTATTTAGTACCAAGTTTTCTAGCTTAGAGATTAAATTTATGTTTTCAAGAATTTATTATATTTAAGTTCATTGTTTATATATTTCCTTTTAAGCAAGTTTAAATTTTAACAATAAATTGAAAGCATAAATTAAAAAAATAAAATTTCATCCATTTTTTTCAATGAAGTTTCAAGTTATCTGCTCTGGTTTTGGCTTTATATTTTGAAATAAAAATGATTCAAATTTGCTACATTTGGCAATACATTTTTTATATAGCCGACTTGAAAATACATAATTTTTTTATTATTATTATCATATTCATTGATTACTTTCGTTGGCAATCCAATTATTGTCAATAAAGTCATTCAATTCATAAGCCTAAAATTTTATAGATATTTCCTTTTAGATCAGAAAAGAATCTCTTTAAAAATGTAGTTGCGATAACTTATTTCAATAGTATGAAATGAATCAATTACGAGAGTTTATTTCTTTACAGTCGCAGTCAAAAACATCATCTGCGTGAAAATTTATTTCTAATTTACAAATTGGCAATGGAATCTTCAGATTCAGGTGAACTAAATAGTTCTAAATAGTTAAATTGGCAGAAGAACTAAATATAACTAAATAGTTTAGTTCAATTTTGATGCTAGTTATTATAATCGATATCGTTTCACTTCGATTTTAATAGCTTGTAAAATATTTTTAAAACTATTTTCTTTAAGTTTGAACTTTTGCAAGATAGGAGGTAAAAAGTTTTAGGAATACCTTTTTGAACAATTTTTCCAAATATGTTTCTACCCCTTGCATATTCGACCGTGGGGCAATTCCACCTTCTTTTCCTGAACTGGTGCTTGCATTCGGCAATGGCTAGTCTGACGCCCCGGGCGACCGCTGTCATAGCCCCTGGATTCTCTCTGATGAGCCGCCTCTGCTTTTTCCTGAGGGAGGGTTGGGGAGCAATGCCCCTTCCGACCACCGAGTTGGGTCGATTGTAATCCACAACAAGGTTGGAAATCTCTTCCGAATAGGCTAAACTCCTGCTCAAAAGAGAAACATTTTACATGAGTGGAAAAGTTACATGTTGAAATGAGATAAAACGTTAAATATCTAAAGAGTTCTAAGATTCTAATTTTAAGCACAAATATTATTTTTAAGAGAAAAATATGGAATGCAGAAGAGTTTAGAATAAAATTGTTCTACAAATTATAGACCACACATGAACATAAATCTTGTATTCCAGAAAAGAAATGAATATAAACGCTATTTAATAGAAATTAAGTGAGTGCAAAATTGTGACCGTTTGGCATGATGCACTTATAGAATAAAGTGTCATATTCACAGGGATTTTGAAAATTAAGCTAAGTCAAGTAGCTTGTCAAAATCTTTAGAAATCTATCATTAAGGTATAATTGATTAAAGACATTTTTACTGCAGTTTTAGACAAAAATGTAGCTTTAAAAAATTCTGAATAGTTCAGAAATAATTAAACAGCAATGATTTTCAATGTAAATTGCAGAATTAGAACACATTTTTTACAAAAAAATCCCTAAAACAGTAACTGCAATAATGAGGATTTAAAAAATAAGGTAAATATTATATATATATATATATACACACATACACATATTCATTTAAATTACTTATCATGATACACTGAGTAGAAGTTTCAATAAAATTAAACAAATTTCTGTGCTGTTACCCAATTTTTTGTAAACTATGAAAAATTCATATGCGTAGTAAAACAAATGTTTTTATTTTCCTAGTCTAACAAACACATTTTTATACACTCATTAATTCAAAGAAAGGATCAAATAATTAATTTTCAATAACAAACTCATTTAACCAGCAAAAAAAGTTTGATTGTTCAATTGGGAGACAATAAAAGAAATATTAAGTACATAATTTATTTGAATTTCACTAGTGTTTCAATTATTATTTTTATAAAAATTAATATAAAGTCATTTTAATTTTAAATAAAGCAATCCAAACTTAGCGTGTAACTTTAATATCAGTAAATAAAATTAATATAAAAAATCTGGAAAAAAAAATATTAGCATTCTTAAAATAAAGGGAAAAAAATCCCATGGGAAAGTTCCTCTATTGGCAGGAAAGTGATTTGTTATATTTCACGCCAATATTCGTCTTGCGGATCATCAGTCTTCAGTAGACGTCCTCATTGGCTCATTTGTTCCATCAGGCGCTTTTTTTTGCAGTGCCCTCGAATATTCCTCGCCAGAAGAGGATGGAGTCTAAATTGGCGGCAATATGAGGAAGCCGGAGGATTACGGCGACCTTTTGACTCGGATTAGAGCAAATGGGGAAATTGAGCACTTAAATGAGACTTACAGGAGCGTCTCTAGCACGGCTTTGTTACGCAGCGAATCCCGAAGAAGTGGGTAGATTTGGCGATTTAAAAAAAAAAAAGCAAGTCAGTTGGCAGATTTTCTGTTTTCTTTTTTACACAACTGCTTGCCTGGTAGCTACGGAGATGCAGTTTTCTGTCAATGCAGTTTAATGGCAATAATAGAAATCTGAATTATCCTAACAAAATATTCATTACAAAAATTCTCGGTGCATTAAAAGATAAAGAAATCCTTTTTGTATAGCAGTAAATGAATGTCAGAATATTTCACATTAAGTTAAGCATCTCCCATTAATTTTTGTGAAAATAATAGTAACATACAAATACTATACTTTATTTAGATATATTAGGTTGGGGAAAAAGTAATCCATTATTTTTTCGGCAGACGTCTGTAGTGATCGATATCTCGTGAGGTATCTATCAAACAATTTCAGATTTATGCTCGTTGGAAAGCTGACATTTGACACTAAAATATCCTCTTGCGGTTTTTTGTTTGATTCATTTAGTTACGAGTACAAGGTTTTAAAAATGGAAGACAACAAACAGAAAATTCGATACATTTTCGTTTTTCTCTTGTAACGGCGAAAAAGATAGCCGGGTGTCTAAAATTGTGAAAGTTGTTTATCGTCCTATATAATACTGTAACAACAGTTACGTACAATTTTTGTTTTGTCGATTCCGTTCGTGTATTTTTGATGTTAGAGATGCACTTCGCATGTGGATATAGCATCGTCGAAATTGTCTATAAAATATCAAAAATGATCGAAGTTAACCGCATGTCAGCAGTCGTAACTCGCTAGACATAAAAATCTACATAAAAGCTGTTTTAAACCTTTCTACAAAGCGAATCCAAAAGAAGTTACATAAAGTTCACGTAAAAATAATGGATTTGTTTTTCCCCAACCTAATATATCTGCATGTTTATCTACTTATATATATGATCTATACATGTTATATATATATATATATATATATATATATATATATATA
>JAPDSC010097501.1:69780-85201 GCA_026290005.1 Latrodectus geometricus | reverse complement strand
TGTGTGTGTGTGTGTGTGTGTGTGTGTGTATTGTATTTGTATGAAAAAGAAGAAACACTGTACCTAAAGCTCTTTACTGTATTATATAATTTATTTGAAGGGAGACATTTTTTATATTATGATTCTTTTTTATTAGAAAACAATCTGTACAATAGTAAAAAGACTGGAAATTTTGAAAAAAAATTAAACTTTTGCTTGAATAAAGAAAATTAGATTTCTTTTGATGGTTCAAAATGTAAAACCAGTTTTGAAATGCTAAAAAATACTGAAAGATTCCAGTGTTTGATTTGAAATATGATATAAATGAATTTATAAGGGAGGAAAAAAATTACAATTAAATTTCAAGGCAAATATATAAACTGATTAGTTTAAGCCAATGTATACCTTACTGTCGTTATTTTTTATATTAAGGAAATTAATGTTATTATATTTATGTAACATAGAATTATTTAAATCATTTAGAAGAAGGTGAAATTTTGCAAACTAGAGTTTAATTTTAAAAGGTAAATATCTCAAAATACTTGATAAATAAAATAAGGAAATTTTGTATTGCTTTTGAACTGGAAATGAGAAAAATTAATTTGCGTTATTCTTAAAACATTTAAATTCATATTTATTGAATAAGTTAATAACGTTTTGCTTTACAAAACAAATATTTTATACAGAAACAAGCCATATTAAAATTTTAATACATTTTTAAAAGCACATTATTATTACATTCTTGTTTGATACTGTTATTGCAAGTTTAAAAACTATAACTTAGAATTTATAAAAAGGGTGTTCTATTCAATTATATCAAGGACAACAGAAAGCACACGCATTCGCACTTATCATGATTTGTGTGTGTATCATGTAATTTACAAACGCAAAAATCAAATCAATAGGACAACATCTTTATTTACCAAATTTTATGTAATGTTTTTTTTTTATTTATTTTTTTTTATTTTTTAAATGTTATTTTTTACAAAATACATAATATAGCTTTTACTTATTTGTTTGAAAATAAAGAATGTTCCTGATTTGTACTTTTGATTTTATTCTTTTAAGGTGTGAAAGCTAGTAAAGCTAACTGAATGAAAATGTAGCATATGCTGTAAACTTTTGTTTACAAAATAGAACTTTATGTCATGAAACTCAGAAAGAATGTGGTGTGTATCAATAATATATCTTGCATGAATATACACTTTTTTTTTATAAAAAAAGTACATACGTTCAGGACTTTTAAGTTTTATTTATTAAAAGAGGTTAAATTTTACATCCTACAAACACTGTATAGACCTAAATCCTAAATTTATTGTATGCATTTAGAAGTTAAAAGGCGAATAATTTTATTTCAACTTCATTGTAATTGTTTCACAAAATTACATAAGGCACAAACGCCGTGAAATTCATTCTCTTATGGATAGTTAGTCCATGGCGAACCTTTAGAACCTACAATGATATACAAAGAACATTCCTCGCGGAATTCCTTTGGATGCATTGCTATGGTCATTCTTAACTATATTCCAATTATCCTATTTATCTTTTCCAACTGGGGTTTCATTTCACGCCAAACTGAAATCTGCACCCGAGAACTATCACATGCACAGTGCGTATTAAAAGCACCGTGAAAAATTCGCTTTCCGGAACTTTAACAAACCATACTTCCTTCTCATGCAGATAACTCTTTTTTTAGGGAAAAAAGGAATAAAGAGAATGGAGCAGATGGGGAGAAATTAAAGGGAGAAAGAACGGAAGAATGGGGAAAATGCAAAACAGAAGGGAGGCATTTAATCATTCGCTCCGCTGAATTTAACCCTTAAACCACGACGTTAAAGCAAAACAAAATTAAATCTTTTTCTAGTATAAGGAAAATATAGTTTAGCTCCACCTCTTTGGGGAAAAAAGAAAAGCAAAAAGAATGATTCTGCTAGTCGTATTTTGTAGATTGTTGGGTAATCAAAATCAGCAAACCATTGATTTTTTCCAGTTTTTTTTTGTAAGAAAAGGAATTGTTTTCTGAATCAAAATTCTCAAGAAAATGGTGCAATTTTTTTTAATTTTCTCAGTCCTTCTTTCCTGAAGATTCCTCTCCGGAAATGTTAAAGGACAATTGAAGATTTCAGCCACTCAAATGTAATTCCTTCAAAAAATATCACAAAGGTATCTCAGGAAATTTACTATTGCGTGGTCTGTGCATAGAAATATTTAAAGCCTCAAACAATATTGCATCGAAAATTTGGTTTTTACTTTCATGCCTGGATTTTCTAACGTATTAACATCAATCTAAGAAAAAATATCGCAATATAAAATGTGAAACTCCTCTCGAAACGTACTTTCAAAATACACGATGGAGAAACATTTTTGTTGCAAAAGCAATGTTTATAATAAATAACTTTTCTTGATATTTTTTGATTTTTAAGGTTTCTGTGAAAAAACATTTTCTGTTATATTTTGATACTGAGGAAAAAAAATGTAAAAAATTTGTTATAAACTTCACATTCATCGTAAGCTTATTATTCCCAAAGGAAAATTAAAGTTCTGTAAATCATCTTTTTTTTCTTGGATTCAAGCGTCATACACGACAAATTGCAAATTGACTATTTTATAACAAATATGTGTAAATTAAGGCAAGTAAAACTCTGAATGTGATAGCAGTTATTTTGAAATTATGGAAGAATAAATATAGTAACTAGGTATACTGTTAAATTTTATAATTATAAATAACATTTGACTGAAAATTATTTGATGTGGAAATTAAATTAAAGATTTGATTAAAAACAAAGTGAGTAAATGAAGCAAAATTTTGTCATTTACTGATTAAATTTAAATCCTGAACCA
Organism: Latrodectus geometricus; assembly: GCA_026290005.1. Lineage (NCBI taxonomy): Eukaryota > Metazoa > Arthropoda > Arachnida > Araneae > Theridiidae > Latrodectus > Latrodectus geometricus. Next base: position 82,381 of record JAPDSC010097501.1, on the reverse strand, counting down.
GTTAACATGTTATTTACTCTATTTATTTAGAATCTGTAACATTGTAGAATGTAATAAAGGTTGCTATTCAACAAAATAAAAACGATAAACAAAACGTTTTTTAAACAATTTTTAAATCTAAATAAATAACAGATTAAGTGGTTTTTCTTTTGACTTTTTTACATTCTCTCACATTCTAAAGTAAAATTTCTTGATCGGACTTTACAGTTGAAATTTTAGATAATAAAGAATTTTAAATCTTCAAATCTAAAGCTTTCCTATAAAGTTTTAGAAAATTAAAATGTATGTATGTTTATTTTAAAAATCTCTTACAGGATAAAAAGCAGGTATCATCTAATAAAAGAGTTGCCTTAAATCTATGGCAATAAAAATATGAAATGACTACAAAAATTGCATTCATTTTATTATAGATAGTTTCTTAAAGGTATAAGTAGCTTAACAATTTTAAATAATAGCATTAAGTAATTAAATTATATTCAGATAAAATATTTATATTTCATAATCAGTTAAGAGCCAACTTTAAAGGAAAAGAAAATGCTTAATTCATGTACATTACGTAAAATTAAAATGTCACATGTTAAACACAATCCTCTGGAATACCTATGCCCTATTTCCCTATCCAAAAACTTTTAAGGTATAATTCCTCTTTTCATACCAGCATCATTTGGTTCAGCGCTATTTACGATATAGATTCAACTTTTAAATTAACTGAAATATGTACTGAAAAACTAGGGAGGATAGTATTGACATAATGACAGTTAAATGTGTATACATTTCTTTTCCCAGGTTTTAATTTATTTCAGTATCTACTTAAAGTTTAATTTTTCTCAATTCATTTCAAGAATGGCTAAGTAGTTTCTTTTTTTAAAAAAAGGAAGAGTGAATTTAAATATCTCTATTATGATGGACTCTATTAACTATCTATTAGCGATGCACAAAGTTTGGGACTCATTATTCAATAAATGTTTTTACTGTTCTATTTGCAAAAAGCAAACATTCTTAGAAATAATACATTTGGTTTTTGCTTAAATCAAAATTTGCAAAAACTCGATTATTGTTATGCAAGAACTCTGCGGCTGTTTCAAAGTTCTAGTTTGGAATAAATCTTCTGGAATATTTTAATGATATCGTTTAAATTAATTGCATCTTCGTCTAAAACAATAACATTTGATAGCAATAATCCCTTAATATTTCAAATTCATAGTAAAGAAATATAGAAAACAATAAAAAAGAAATTTATTGAACATCTGATAACAGGATAATTGGCAAAATTCTTAAATCATGAAAAAAGAAACCGAAATAGCGTTAAATGCATATAAACCAAAAATTATAATTAAATAGTTTTCAAATGCAAAATCAATTATCTTTCTTACTCCTAAATTGGCATCACTTAATAAAAACTTATTAGGATTACAATTACTCAAGGACTGAGGTAAATAATTGATTGCGATTAAAGTCTTCAAAAATATACTCTCAACTATAAAAAAATCATCATTTATAGCTTCTCCTTGTGGGGTCTCTTCTACCCAATGTCTAGAGGGAAACTTGAATCAACATAATTATTTACTCAGCTTTGCAACAAAATGTTAAAAGACAAAATGCATCAGCATAAATTGAGTAACGAAATTATCACAACCTATCCATAGATTAAAAAAAGAAGTCCTGAAAATATTAACCACCCAGCTTCAAAACTCAAAGTCTTTAGAAGACTGATTTTCCAAGAGTTTTAGATTGACTGCGTCACTCCATCATTTAATCTTAAGTGCAATGAATAAATAATGTGTCATGATTAATTCGATAGATTCGCAACGTACCCAAGTGCTGTCCACCTGATTTCAGTTATTGTGAAAATGTGTCCTAATTGAAAGAAACTGAAGAACCACAACCAATAGAATCTCTGATGAAAGAAACAACTTCTATAAATTGAATTTTTTCTAATGTTTTCGAGGTAGAAGTAATAACCTATTTTCAAGCAATTAATTATTCAAAATAAAATAAATATCCTCTAATAACATTGGAATAAAAACTTATCAGTTTTTATTAGTAACCAACGCGAATCATAGTACAAAATTAAATACAATTTATAAGTACTTCTCTTTTAACAAATTCTTGCAACAATGAGAACTCAGATTAGGTGGATATTATCATGTGCAAGAACTCTGGTAATCAATTGGCTGAATCAAATGTGAAGGAACTGCCGAGATTGATACTTAAACAGGAATACAAAAATTATCATAAAAATCTATTTTATATTGAAAGTTTGGCCACAAGAGTTTTATATTTAAAGATCTTCTGCCTGTGATCAACGTAGTCTTGTGGCAATAAATTACAGGGCTTGATTCTAGCTTTTAATGATTAATCTGAAATAGATTTTACTCTTCAAACTTCTGCAAATATGTCTGTTGTAGTGAGTGCTTTGAAGCTTTTTGGGTTTTTTTCTCCCAACACTCAAACACAATCCACAATCTAATAAAAGTCTTTTCAAAATCAATTTATGGGGTAGATATTGAGATGCATTTAAACAATCTTAATCCGTTAGGTTCTTTTGTTATGTCAAGGATTTGTTGCGTAAATAACGATCTATTGCTTGAATGAAAGCAATGAAACACAAATATTTTGCAAAAATTTAATTCATCAAAAATATATTTGCTCTATAATCTATCTGCTCTATATAATTGCTTTATAATCTTACCTATAATCTCATAATTATAATAATAACTTAGCTATATCTAATGATTAATCAATATCTTATTGATAAACCATAAAATCAGACATGTTTTAACAAAATTCAAACGTCCAATCTAACCATTTGGTTCCAACCCCATGGTAGATCATTTTCTACAGAGTTGCAGTCTCTCAAAACAACTTAAATAAAGAAATCAGCTCCATTTTGCAATTTATTAATTTTCTTACTTTGAACTTCTTTTCATGGAAAATATTTTAAAAATCACACAACACTTTACGCTGTGTGATCTTCTGTAATTTAGACTTCTGTGTCTACACCAGAAATTGGTTACAGCTAGAGGATTTTGTGTGATATACATGTAGAATTACAAAAGAGATCACAGTTTCTAAAATATCTCTAATTTGTAACCAATTCTATTTCAATTTTTTCTCTCACTTTTTTACTGTATTTAATAGAAATATGAGCCATGAGCCTATTTGAATGATTATATCGTCACCATTAAGATGTGTTCCACATGCTTGTTAGTATAAATCATGCCCTAATATATGAGAAATGTGCTTCTATATGAGTACGTACATTTATATGACTCATGAACTTATATAAATGATTATAGCGTCATTAATATGTACTTTCACTCTGCTGTTCAGGGAATACTTGAATTTAAAGTCATCTAGTTTCAATTCTACCAGAAATAGAAAATAAAACATAATTGATGTGTAATATATTTATCTACAAATATAAATAGGGAAGAAATAACACCCCGAGTAATAATTGGTATCGCATAAGAATTTGCCTCATTGTTAAACTGTAAGTATTTGGAAATGTTGAGAAATTAAGAAAGAGACAGATATATATTTTTGCAAAATTGGTATGTCTATGTTATTTTACTACAATATGTTTTAAAAGATTGCTATGTCAACCATGTTCATTTTAAGCTATTAATATGTCCTGAAATATGTATCGATTTTTAGCTACTATATACATATCGATGCTTGCGAAGGATGATAAAATTATTATGTTAAAAAAATAAGAATACTCACAATTTAGTTGTGTACACAAATCTGTCAAATTAGTAGTCTCTAATAATATTCATTTATTAAATGTTCTCATCTACGATTGTTAAAATGAATTCATTAATTTTACATGATACAGACTGAAATTAGTGAATAGAATAAATTATTACAAAATGCAAACAAAAGGTAAAATAAATTAAAATAATTTATTTTGATCATAAATGTTTGCAATTACGAAAAGTTATTTTTCGGTAAAGATATTTTAGCAACGTTCTATATCTTAAATAATTCGAAACACATTAAGATACATAAATAACTAAAAAATTTTAATTTAAGCTTGAAAAAAGTAAAATTAGCTTAGAAGAAAGAGTTCTTCAACAATAAATGCAAAAAACCAACCCTTATTGCATGACATAAAAACATTTTTATTGATAGTGTGAGATATTTTTCTCATATCTAAATTTATTTAAGTCATTTCTATCAACATAACTTTGAGCTTTTTATTTATCATTGAAGAGGGCAAAATATAGATTTACTTTTAGCTCAATATAACTGGTTTATTATACATTAAAAAATATTGCACTTATATTTGCAATATATTTAAAATTACATTAGGCTTCCCCTTCTATTATTTAGAAAATCTGACTCACATCTGTGGAATAGAGAGATTAGTACAAAATACATAACCAATATACTCATACTGGTTTCGTTAACATTGAAATGGATCAGATGTCAAATAATATTCCCTAACTAAAGGGATTGATTTGCCCTTAGTCATGAGTTTCTAAATTTAATAGATATGAGAATCAATATTATGCTATATTTGAAAGTTTATACACATATATTAGTTTATATCTTTAAATGTTCAAATCAAGAAGTCACGATAGTAATAAAAGTTTTAATTAATCTACATGCTTTAAATAAATTCCAAATGATAATTTCTTTTGAATATTAAAATTGTTTAAATTTTTAATTAATCCATAGTATGGAACAGAATTATACAAATGTAATACTGGTTTACTTTATATATCATTTAGATAATTATTAAAGAAGTTAATATATATTTCCAGCAGGGATTTGTAAAAAAAGGGAAATATTCAATTAATATACAAAAAGCAAGAATTTTATCAAAAATCATAAAAATGAAGAAATTAAATTTATATAACAGAAAGAGTTTTGCTTTAGTTGTATAAATTTAATATTAACTCATAAAATTGAAATTTTTCTTGATATTTATCTAGTTTAATCTGTTATTTTTCAAAAGCATTAGTTTTTAACATTGATAACAGTTTTTTTTTTATTCATTAAACATATAAAAATATTGAAATATATTAAAGCATTACTATAAAGTAAATAAATTCTGAGATTTGTAACTCTTTTAACACATAATCTGAAATATAAATTACTGCAATATTTTTTTACGTTGTAAAAAAAAATTGAAAGAAAAAATTGATTTATTGAACGAAGTGAGCAAAAATTGGAAAAATGAACTACAGAGATTTTAAAAGGATTTTATAATATAAAACTAATTCAAACAGATTCGGCTGAAAGAGAAATTAAAAGCTTCCGTCATATGACAAACTGTGCTTCCCAAAAACCAAAACAGATGTTCGATGTTATAGCACATCAAAACATTAATGCATAGTGGCAACGTCATGATAATTTTCAGCCCCTTAGATTCTAATTCTGTTGGAGTTGAGCTGTTCCAAAATGACGTTGAGGCTGAAATTCCGATTTGTGCTTGCGTCAGACCAAAAATTTGAAAAGAGGTTGGAATTGCACATGAAAAGGGCTTTTCGGACGTAACCCGAAGCAATGAGACAGGATATAAAGTAATTCATTTGGAAATCCGCCGCTAACGACTTGCTAGAATCCATTTCTATGAAAAGCTTTATTATAGGCAGAAGGCGGAGGAAAAGATTTAAATTTATGTCGAGCCAATTTTGTTCTTAACATGAAAGTAAAGTCTGTATTATTTTAATGTACAGTGAAAAACATATTTGATTTTCTTAGATAAAGAGTTTTGCTCTGTTCAGAAATATTCAAATGAATCCTGCCAAGTTCTCTCCTAAGCAAAGAATTCTTTAGAAATAAAGCTTTTGTTGCCAAAAATGAAAAAGTAAAATAATAAAATACACGTAAATAATAAAATGTAAGACGTATTAGCACAAATGGGAATACTTTTGTGGTCGACAAAAAAATACTGCCCTAAGCAATTTTGCTAAATTACTTTATTATTTATTTTTTGTATCAAGAAAAACATAAATATGTTTATTAAGCCACATAAAATAAGCAAATTGTTATATAATGTAACTAACTTATGACCGAAAATTATTATTATTATTATTAGTTTATTTTTGATAACAATATTTGAGTTTTCATTCAGCTGAATTTACTGGAATGGTAGTTGTGCTGGTTTTTATGGTATTTAATTTTTTGTTTAAATCCATTTTTTATATTTAACAATCCTCCTTTTACAACCAATGTTGCTGTTTCTTAATGACATTTATCAATAATGTACTTTAAAAAATAGTATTTTCTCAGTAAGGTTTCTACTAAGATTTTAATTGTAAGCATATACTACGTAGGTATAACTGAATAATCCTGTTAAGGAAGATGTATCATTGATAGGTAGTGGATTCAATCCTAATTCTTTACCAAGATATTAAATTTATTATATGTGAAATTTTCTTGGCACTGTATTTCCTGTCAATGACTAAAAGTATAGATATATTTTTAAAATAAAATTTAAATTTCAACTCTTAAATTCTTTGTTTTACCTAACTTATATAATGAAAGACTGTTTTCATTGAATTTTAGAAAATCAATAAGAAAGTTTTGTTAAAGAAAAAATAATTTTTATTCTAGTAAAGTTGCTGACTAAATATAAAAATTATAATCGACTAAATGCAAAACTATCATTTAGTTGATTATAAGTTCTACATTTAATGTAATGAAAATATTTCTTAACGTTACAACTTTACTTATTTTTCAATACCTATTATATAGTAATAAAAAACCAGTGGCTGAATCTCAATTAACGAAGTTTTCATCGAAATCGTTTGGTTAAATATTGCCTGCAGATCATTGTTACAATTTCGCTTTACTAGACTTCTAATCTCAAAAAAAGAGTGACATTTTCTGCCTTGTTCTTAGACATCTATTTTTGTGCTGGTCGCAAATGACATATTCCAAAAACAATGTCAGTCTTTTCCATAATAGGGTTTTATTCTGCTCCTTTTACTTACCAACATATTCAAATTTCATTGATATTGCCTTATTTCTGGAAAAGTTATTACAATTTTTGTGAGATTGTGTTAATGTTTGATAACCACTGTATATCAGATACTATAATTATACAAAAATAATTATATATGTATGTGTGAAGGATTATTTAATTTTCTTCAAAGAAAACTAATGCATTGAATTTTGATGTATAAATTATTCACTAAGAGATTCAAATGTTTCTTATGAATCATGAGGATTATAAAACTATATAAATTTTAAATTTATAATATTTTTTGATGGCACCCAAAATTTTTACTGTGATTAACGTCATTTTCACTTTGAATATAAATTGATTAAATTTAGATGTTATTTCTTTAAAAATCCTTCGTATATATTTATTGTATGTTATTAAAATTTGCTAGAGAAAGAAATTACTTTTATACTTTGTATTTTATATCAATTTTTATAAAAATATTTTACCATTGATATAAATATATATATATTAGAAAATAAACGATTAATATGCTAAATATATAAATTATATTTATGATTTACAATACCAAAAATTAAATTAATATACAATTAATAATATATTAAAAATGAGAAACTCATGACAATAAAATTTAAATTTTGGAATAAAAACTGAAAATGTTAATTTTATTATTACAAATTTGTTCATGATTTACAAGTTTATGAAATTTCTTCGAAAATGTATTGATGTATTAACGTAACTCACTAGAGTTTCTCGAAAAGCGAAATATTTCAGTTTATTACCAGAACTCGAAAAATCATATTTCTCTCGTACTTTGAATAAAAAACACATTTGCGAAAGCTTGTCACAGCCGTCATACGTTGCCAAACTTCACCAAAACTTGCAACTTCCAGTTAGTTCAATAAATCAATCCTTCATTCTGATTTTTTTTAAGAAACCAGAAATGTTTACTTGTTTTTTTAAGAAAAATATTTTTGCAAAATAATTGGAATCTATTAAACTGATTTTTTTCGTATCAAAGCTAAAAATAAACAAAAGTGTCCAGATTATTGAAATTCATTTTTTCTTAAGATTGAATAAAAATCAATCTTTGAAAAATAAGCCGCACCTGACAAGTTATACTATGAAATATGCAAAGAAAACCAGGCATTTTTTAATACTTTGTATTTTGATGCATAAGTAAATATATTTCCAATGTGATACCTTTAAAAAAATCTTTAAAGGGGGAAATCAGTAACAAATTTTAGATTTATAATTTGTTACTGATTTCGGAATTCTGAACAAAATCATAAAACATTTTAGATATATATATATATAAAATTTTTAATGCATAATTACTAAGAAATATATCCTAATTACAGAGAAGTATATCCTAATTACTGGGAAAATATATTAATGTCTTTAATCAATATTTATTAAATATATTTTTAAAGAAAAAATTTTCCGATGAAATTTTTTTGCCGATTTTAGTGAGCAAATATTTTTTAAAGAACGACTCTAAATAATAATGGATTCGTTAACAAAGGGAGAAATGTTTTTAAACTAGCATGGAAATTACTTTTTAGTCCAAGAATTCATATAATTTGTTTTTAAAGTAAATAGGATATCTATTTTGATTAAAATGAAACTCTATTCAAAATATTTTCTTTAATTATTCCCTTTAATTAAAAAAAGCGAATTACACTATATTCTTATTCTATTGATATTTTATGCTAAAATGCAAGTATTAGTATAATTAATGTTTATTTGTATAATTCTTTATTTTATAGCATTTATAGTGCATTTATCTAAATATATATATATATATATTATATATATATATATATATAAATATATATATATATATATATATATATGGGATTAATTGATTGAATAGAATATTTCGTAATTTGCTTTTGCTTTTGCTTTTTTAATTGTTTTTTTTTTACCATTCTTTTCACAAATGCCATATTAATAAAAGCACACAACATGCTAATAGACAATTGCCTATTCAGAATCTAAAAGGAATATATTGATTTTAGTTTAACGAAATTTTTTATTTCAGTTTTACGAAATTAGCTATATAATCTTACTAGATAAAATTATTTCACGCCATACATGTAGAAATCTAACTTATAGATAAACTATGATAGAATTTCTATGGGCTCTTGGTGCTCTGAAAGTGAATGATTACTTCCTATTCTTATCAAAATATCCAGATTAGAAATAAAAACTGAAATGAAATGAATAATTTTTACTATAATCTATGAATGAGTCAGATTCATGACCATATTGTTTGGCAAGATTCGACCTCATGACAAAATATTGTGAATAAATGAAATTTTGATGATCATTTGGAATTCAAAAATAAATGATCATTTTGAATTTTTGAATGTATCTAAATTCTCAGAATGAAAGGTTCTGTTCTTATGCTCTACAGCTGTAAAATAACAAAGGAGGGTTTTGTGCTTTTGCCAGTTTGGATCCTTGGATTTTTCATATTTTTCCATCGAAACCCTCGAATACAGTGAAGGATCTTTTACAAGCTTTTCTTGAAACAGAGAAAAGATGAATGTACGAAAATATTGCAACATATCTTGTTAATAGACTGACCTCTATGTGGCTTGACAGCTGAACAAACGGGAAATATTCAAATGCAAGCAAAATAGATAAAAAAAATTAAAATCAAACAATATTGTAATAATTAATGAAACTGACACTAGTATCAATTGCCCCTGCTTTTTGAGAAAACAGTATTTCCTTCGATTTAGAGATTTGCGTTGTTAATTGAAGAACTTCAGATTGGTATTATTTGTATCATTTTACTTCTAGGTTTTGAATTTATTAGTTTTTGTTTGAATTAACTAGTTATTAACATTAGTGAAGCTTTTTAAAAGAACGTAATTAGCAAATCATATCCGAAATCTTCATTACCCTTATTTTCTGATCTAAAAATCTACGCAAATTAAGCAGTGTACTAAGGACCAAATTTATCAAATCAGGTTAATATTCAACTAACTTAAAGAACATCTGTTTATAATATTTTTATTTGTAATAGACTACTTATTAAATATGATTTGTTTTTGTATTATTTTTATATTTTTTACTAAGTATAATTAACGATTAAATTTTTCTTTACAATTTATAGTCTAATAAATATAAAGTGAACGAATTCTAAAATTAACGCGTTTTGAATTTTTATCAAGAAATACATTTTAAATATGAAAAACCATTAAGATTATATTTAAACAATTAATTTAAAATTTTAATATTTTTCAATTTTCTAAGCAATGAGTAAAATAATAATAGATTAGGGTGTAGCTATTCAATACTAGTATGCGAATCTGAGTTACAAAATATATTTTATTTTGTTAACCCAACAAATGTAATAATCCTAGCGAATAAATTTCACGAGGACTAAAAGTATACTTAAATATTTTGAGGGTGGAATTATTTCTTTTCTTTTTGTAATGCATAGTTTTCTATGTATAAGCGTCAGTTAAGTCTGAATTCCATATCAAAAGATCTGAAACCATTTATTAAGAGCTATAGAATTTAATTCTCCAAACACAAAAGCATCATTGTTTGCGAACTTAATGCATTATTTTTTGCAGCACAATGTTATAGTTCTACTATGTAAAGCAAATTTCATTTTTGTAATTTTCATTTGCATAAAGAAATGAAACTAGACTCATTTCAGTATAATTTTTTTACAGATAATGAAATGAAATTTACAAACTTTTGAGATTTCAAGGGATTGTTACTTTCAAGTAAAATATATTTAATAACGCTTCACAGAGAGAGAGAGAGAAAGAGATAAGATATGTACTACACAGAGAAAAACCCATTTTTACTCATTATAAATCATTAAAAATACTATATTGTTATTAAAATTAAATTTTTATACAAATATATTTTTTATGCTGGACTTCATTGCGATGAAATTATTCCTAAAATAATATTATTTGTTTTAAATTTCTGAAACAACATACTTCTATAAAAATATGAAGCTGCATGTAGACATGTCTGTCCTTTCATTAAATTTGATACCAGTCCCCAATGTGTAGGAGGTTGAATGCATATTTTTCTGGTATGGTCCGTTTGCTTCGGAATGAGAGAATGGACTAGTTGCCCCATCTGCTTCCCTATTTCTTCTTTTCCCCTCTCATTCAGATTTCCATCCCGAATTTCAGCCACCGACGTGGAAAGAATCGACCAATGAGAGACGCGATTACCGTGTACCTCTTGTTCGATGCCCAACAACTGAAGTTACGAACTTCTTTGCGATTGGCTAATGAACAAAATTGGACACAGAAAAGCTTCAGCTTTCCTTTTTAGTTGTTTCGTCTGCATTTGAGTATTCCTTTTAGTAGTTTCAACTCTCCAAAAAATAGGTTTTTTATCCAATCTTCTTCTACTTTAAGCCTTTCTTTGATAAATTATTTTTCGAAAGATGTAGTAAATAACTAAGAATTGAATTTCCTTTTAAGCTTTATGGGAGAAATTACTCTTTTTGCGAAGGTGGATTTTAAAAGTTATAAGCAGTTTTTGAAGGGATACATTATAATATCAAATTTTCTATTACGAATAAATGGAAATTTTGTAATGCATCAAATGAAAGCTACAATTTCAAATATAATTCACAGAATATAATATTATTATTCAAAATATTTATAAGAAATAAATTAAATACATAAGCTTAAATATTTATAAAAGGTTTTATTTTACTAATGCATTTATAGCCATTTTCATGAAATTATAGAATATTTTATCCTCAGAAATATTCTACAGTGTATATGTTATTTCTTTTCAACTTCAAATAAATGTTTAGGTAGCATACTTTTCATCAATTTGTTATCACTATGCTTTTTATGCACTCAAATTAAAAATAGTTTTGAATTTTACAGGATTTCTTCCAGAGAAATAATTAAATTTTAAATAATTTGATATTTTAAGACTATAATGAAAATAAATTAGTTGATAATTTAATTTCTCACTTGGAATGACATTAAAAATTTTGATTGTATATAACTTCACGTAATACAATTTTTGTTAAATGCTATATATATGAGTATTTAGCATAGTAATAAATGTTATGTAATGGTAACTGACTAGAATATAGTCAATAAAATTATTGAATTCAATTCAAAATAATCACATCATTATTTAGACATTTTTCACTAAACAATGAAATTTAGTTTAGAGTATTTCACATTTTTCCAGAATATTCAAGATATTAATATTAAAAATTATCTATATAAGTTTTTGAATAAATAAATATTAAATCATGGAAAAACATTTTTAATAACAGTTTAAGAATGCGTAAAAAATCGTGTATCATACAATGTAGTATATTTTAGAAAAAAATTATGTATTCATAAATTTACCTTTCTTTAATTTATGGCTTGTTAATTTATTTATAGCTTGTTAATTTTTATTTTATATTGTGCTAAGAGGTATATCATAAGTCTCAAGAATCTGCAAACACACGTTAAAAGAAACAAGAGGACATTTTTTTGAATAAATGCGATTCTTACACAAAAGCACACTGATTTTGTAATTACTCCTTAGAATTATTTACATCAAATGAAAATTATTCTGAGATTCTGTAGATAAAATATGTCAACAAATAATACTATTATTGTTCAAATTGATGTTAGCTACCTAACTGTATTATTTTAAATGATTTTTAATAATTAAAAA
>JAPDSC010097501.1:42031-64780 GCA_026290005.1 Latrodectus geometricus | reverse complement strand
GTAAATATTAGGATATAAAAAGAAAAGTTACTTCCCTTATTAATTTGGTATCACATAAATGTTGTAAAACCTACACTTAAGCATTTTTTCAGTAAAATATCTATAAATGTTGTAGATATGAATAATATTTCGAAATATATTCGAATGATATTTATTATGAAATATTAAAACTGTTTAAATAATCTGTTAAATTCATGCAAATTACAATGATATTTTAACCATGCAATTTAATGAATTTTGAATAATTAATTTTTGCAATTGAAACATAAATACTAACAATATTTGTACATAAATGCCAAATTAATATCAACATTTTGTTAAAACTACAGAAGTTGAAATACTTTCAAAATTGTTTTATATTTTTTTCCCTGAAAAATACATTGAAATTAAAAATATTTAAATTTGATTCGTGTTGTTAAAGCCAGCGTTTATTATTTTATTCTTCATATTTCAACTTAATGAGACTTTTGAAGTTGAGAATAATCAATATTTTAATGATTGTAAGATACTGTAGATTAGTTAATAAAAATATAAAATTTTTAAAGGCCTAAAATTATGATTCAATTTATTTTTAATAATCTCGGGATTAATATTCAAAGAAGGAGCAAATTTTATTATTATGAAAATCCTTTTAAAAGACAGATTAAAAAAATAAATTGCTTTTAAACAATGGATTAAAGTAAAATCAGCTTATTGCCCAAGGCTTTAGAAAGCATCAACTGTCTTCTTTTGGAAAGAAAAGGGATTTCAGTCATAAAAAGCATATTTGTTAAATATAACTTTTTTAATAAATGTGATTGATTAAAAATCTAGTTAGCAATGAAAAAAATTAAATAAAAATACAAAAGATAATTGTCATCTATAAAGCATTTCAATAAACAATTCAGTAGAATATATAACTATAATATTCTCAATATTTAATATTGTTGATTAAATACCTTTACACTTCAAAAACTAACTTGGACATTTAATTTTGAGATAGGGTACAAAGAATATTTTTTATTTTTTATTTTAAAATATAAATTAGGAAGCAATTTTACATGAAGTATGAAGCTATATAAATATGAGTCCCAACTTGGATTTATCTTCTAAATTTCTTTTTACAGCAGTATTACTTTATGATGTTATTTTTTTAAATGTTGTTATAGAAATATTTTATTTCTAAACTATAATATTAAAACAGGAATAGAGTTTTTTTTTTTAAATTTCAAACGATAATCAAACAATTTTTTTTGCAATTGGATAGTTTTATACTTTAATGTATTTTGAAACTATTTGCCTAAATTGAGCAAAACGTTTTTAATGATTTATTCATTTGATATTAATCATATTAAGTTTTGAAACATGGAAGAAATATAAATCACCCATTCTTTGATTCTTCAGTAATCGAAAATTGGAAATGAATAATGATAAATAAAGGAAAACTATCTGTATTATTATTAATTTCCTTTAATCTGATGATCCCATGGTGAACAATTTTAGAACAAATCAAAATGAATTCTGCACAAATCTTGAAGGAAAACAAAATGTAACCCAGTTTGAAAGTTGTAGTGAATTTAACTCATTAAGCTTTATGCCATAATGAAAATTACTCTTAAAAAATAATTTAATTGGAATATAATGATAACTTGAATGTGTATCTTTAAAAGGAATAAACAAAATGTCACAGAAGATTAGTTTAGCCAGTATAAAGGCTGAGAAATAGACACTTGAATGTGTTGAACAAAATCAAAATATTAAATACACAGTGAAATTTTCCTTTAAAATAATCATTTAAATGGAAAAAAAATTTGAAATTCATAATTTAAATCGTTGTATTCTAAAACGTAAAATTAAATCCTGATATTTTTAATCACCAAACTATCAATTATTGCGGATGGATAGTTTGTTTCAATTAACATCATTCAATCATATATCATTAATTTAATGAGATTTCATTGTTCTTAAATAATCATGTGTTTTTGTATAGCATTAAATTTTTCACTTATAAATTTAATGAGATTCATTAGTAATTGAACAAAAAATTTCAATTCATAAATAATGTTTTAAGGAAAATATCTGAAGTTCCAAAGGTGCACTGGCCGAATTATTCAGAAATTAAGCAAAGCATGTAAAAAATGAACATTGTATTTGTTTATTTACCAAATCTCTTGGCAGAAAATAAGACATTTATAAGAAGAATTTGTTAATTTGATATTATGTAAATGATTGATTATAATTAAATACTTAATATTTAAATAAGCTCTTGTTATATTTCCAAAATTGTGTTTTGTTTTATACTCCCGTTCAATTAGTCATTCATTGAGAAAGTATAATTGAAATTACGGCTAATAATTAAAAATTCTGATTAAGTATTATTTTTTTATATTACTGATTAAGTATAAAAAATTAAACTTATTAAGTATAATACTGATTAAGTATTAAATTTATACTGATTAAGTATAATTTTACTAGTAAAATTTTTCAAATATGTAATATGTAAATTTTGTAATTAGTCTTTCATATTTAATGATATGTTTGGTGTAAAATATTTAACCTCGGAATTTGCAGTAAATATTTGAATGGTCCCTGACTGCAGCCGTAGATATTTCTTTTCGCCCTAGAGAGGGACGCCGCAATTACGAGTGGTCAGGAACAGAAGGATGAAACTAATATGAAATTAACCAGTCTTCCATCTCTTCGAGAATGATTTTCTTCGGTACGATAGTCATTCGTCATCACTTCCCTTCCCCTCAACATCCCGAGGAAGGGGTCAGTGTCTGCATCATATGGCCGGTAATAAGATTTTCTGGTCTTTGGTCGGAACGAAGGCATTTCCGAGGAAAGAGTGCGAATATTATGCCCATTAAATGGAATTCCCATCTTGTCGCTGCTCCCTTTAATGTATTATTGGATTATTTGACTTCTTCTGCAAAAAGGCGTTAATCTCTTGTGCATGGCCACATCTAAATAATGCTCTTTATCTGCGAAATAATTACTTCATCAAATTTTGAAGATTGATAAAGCAAATGAACAAAATCGATATAATTAAGTACATAAATATTGTTCTAAGATTATATGATGTAAGGTATCCAAAATAAAAGAAATATATCACATATATATTTAATTATGAACATAAATATTTTTGCAGGATTATATAATGCAAAGTAATCGAATTAAGAGAAATGTCACATATATTTTTTCAATTTTTTATTAATTATAATAAGTCTTCAGCTTTGAAAATAGTTTAGAAAATGTACAAAGTATTTTTGTTTTTAGTTCATTTATGAAAAATAATTAAACATACCGAATATATATTTTCATATCAGTTATAAAATTTTATCATGAATGCAAAAATACGTTTTGCAACACATATTTGAAATGTAAGTCATGTGTTCATGTCAGAATCGAACTTTTGTACATGCGATGAATAATATTTTCATCAGTAAGAAAAATTTTAAGCATCTCTGAAGAAATGCAATTTTCTCATCTGGGGTGCACTGAAAGGTACGTTAATTTCAGTAATTTTTATTTTATTATCTAATAATCAACTTAAATATTTAAATTTTTATACAAATAAATAATAAACATGAATTATATTTTTGAGAAATCAAGAAATTAAAAAAAAATTCTACAAATCAATCCGGATTACTAACAGAAATATTTTTACACCTATTTTCAAAGAAGAATTTCCAAACCTTCACAGAAACAAGCTTCACTGTGTTAAGTTCCATCAGGATAAAGCTTCAAATGCTATACCTTCAAAACCACTGCTTCTACTTATTTGAAAAAAATGAAAAATGAAACCGGATTTGAAGCTATTCCCATTAAATGTATCCTACCTAAGTTCTCTGACGTTTCAAATATGGATTACTTTACATTTGGACTTTTAAAACAAGCTCTTTTTAGGCGTCATCCCAAAACACTGAGTGGATTCTGGAAGATTGGGCAGGAGGAATGGAACAATGTCAGGCCTGATATTTTAAAACGGACTTATATCTTGGAGATCAAGAGGTAATTTGATAGCTCAGAGAAAGGGCTATCAGATTAAACATATTAGAAAATAAAATACTTACACACACATTTACTTAACTATATATATATATCTTTGTGAAATCATCAAAACTATGTATGCATATTGTTTTACCAAATACATTTGTGATGAATATCACTTTTGTATTAGAAAATAAAAGTCGTTTTAAACAACGATGATTGAAAACTATGCTTTATGAACATTACTTATTATTGCATAAATATAGGTATTCGAATATGAGAGAAGCACTTGAAAACTGCAATTTATAATTTGATACAAAGCAATGAATTAAACATATTAGGTTAGTGAAAAAGAAATCCATTATTTTTACGTGAACTTTTTGTAACTTCTTTCAGATTCGCTTTGTAAAAAAGTTTAAAACAGTTTTCATAGATTTTTAGGTCTTGTGCGATGCTACGACTGCTGACATGCTGTCAAGTTTGATAATTTTTGATATTTTATAGACATTCTCGACGATATTGTATCCATGCGAAGTGCATCTTTACCATCCAAATACCCAAACGGAATCGACGAAACCAAAATTGTGCGAAACTGGTTGTTACAGTCATATATAGGACGATAAACACCTTTCGCAATTTTAGCCACCTGGTTAGCATTTTCGCCATTATAAAAGAAAAACAAAAATGTATCGAATTTTCTGTTGGTTGTCTTCTATTTTTAAAACCTTGTACTCATAACTGAATTAATCAAACAAAAAACCGCAAGAGAATATTTTAGTGTCAAATGTCACCTTTCCAATGAGCATAAATTTGAAATTGTTTGATAGATACCTCACGAGATAGCGATCACTACAGACGTCTACCAAAAAAATAATGGATAACTTTTTCCCCAAACTAATATTATTCAATGAAATGTTTTTTGAATTTGCGTTTCTATTTTTAACTTTTAGATTCTCATTTCCAATTTGTCGTGTAGAAAAATTAATCTTTAGAATCTCTTAAAATATTAAGTAAATGCAGTTTTTAAATCAGATGATAGAAAAAATTTCGAACATTTATAATTTTTCCCTAGTTATGAAAATGCAATTTATTAATTAAAAATGTACTTATGAAACACGATATACGAAGAAAATACTAAGAAATTTTTATTCATTATTTCTCATTAGTTAAATGTGAATATTTTTTTCTATTTTATCAAAAAATTTCTATCATTTTCCTTTGACATTATTTTTGGCGTTCATAAATTCTTTGGGTTTTTCTTATAAATGTGGTAGGTTTTGGATAGATTTAATAAATATTGGTTCATTGATTAATAATTTATTTTTTAATATGCAAAATTTTATTCAACATGAAATTTTCATCCTGATTTTAATGCGTTTTTATTGGAGAATTAAAATATTTCTGATATTTCTGTTTTTTATTCTTGCGAAATATTTCGGTGAAAATAATACATTTACATCGTGATGAAATCAGATCATCGCTTATTATACTGTTTGATGTGTGTTAAATTAAGACCAATGGCACTTTTGAATTTCTATAAAATGGTCAACAATTGTATGAAATTAAAAAATAATATACTTTTTTTTTAATTTATTACTAACACTTAATATAAAATTATTCTCTTCAATTTAATTAGTATCTGAGATAGTATCATTGAATCCACACGCTGCATGGCAAAACAAAAATCAACATACATTTAAGAATTGCTCTAAAATTAGATTATTTTATTTAAAGTAAAAGTAATTTAGAAAATAACTATACATTTGAATCCTATTTAATGTTATCTATTTAACGTAAAAATAATAAAAATTGAATTATAGAAATCCCATTTTATAAAATAAATTATCCTTTTAATTACCCACCAAATAAATCCGAAATTATTGATAGATATGAAATTTGGTACATACACTATATCTGAATAAAAACTTCAATAAAATGTAAAATTATTTGAAATGCTTATATTTTATTTCATGCTCTATAATGCTGTTGTACAATATACATCTTACCTTTTAAAGTGTTAACACTTTTTTAATATATATATACTTTAATTAAATAGTAAACATCCAAAAATTTGAAATACTAAATATTCCTTCGGATCTCATTTTTTACAAAAATATATATTGCTATTCAATAAAAATGCAATTATAGTAAAAAGTTTTACGAAACTATTAAAGCAAAACAGATAAATCTGCTAAGAGAATGCTATAAAAAATGTCTGTATTAAGAGAACGGAAAATACAGAAACTTATTAAACATATATATGTATCGAAAAAAAAAGAAGTATGAGAATTTCATCAAATATAAGTACTTCTAAACCAAACATAGGAAATGTATGAATGATAATTAAAGATTATATCTACAAATATAGATATTAAATTTAATCAATATGCATTCAAAAGTTGCATTAATAATTTACTTTTAGAAACTCTTATTAACACTTTAATGATTTGCATTGCGATATTTTTAGAAATTGTACTTTAAAGTTCTTGCTAAATTTTGCAAAATGTTTGCGAATGCTCTTTTCTAAAATGAAAGGTATTTGACTAAATTAATATTGCAAATTCAATTTTTGACCCTATTCTATCAATTAAAACAACCTAGTAATTAAAACTCGAAAATCGTTTGGCAGTCTAAAAAAAGAAACAACTTGGCTCTATTTGGGGAGGACATCATAAATGGTATTTACTTTCCGTCAATTATCGTTTTCAGATTATTGCAAAACGGCAAAACTTCATTTTCATTTCTGACAAGATAATTAAAACTGGGTTAATTCGAAATTTAATTTCCTGGAAAAATAACACATGGTAAAAACTTTAAGATTTTTTTATGTTGAAAATTTTAATTACATGGTGTATTTTTTCAAAATTGTTAGAACATCCTAATAAATTGCATTTCTCTTTTTATTCAAAGCATCACAGAAAAGGAAATAATCATGAAAGTAGTACTTAGAGAAAGGAATAAAAATTATTTTTAATGTTTTATAATAAGAGTCTAGCAGCTCTAGTATGTACTTCTATAAATAGTTGATAATATTCAATAAATTTAGTCATTGAAAATCTCATTTGCAACAGTACTTAATTTTAATGGGATCTCAATTAAGATTTAATGGGATCTCAAATGCAAATATTGTGTTTAAAATACTATAATTTTTGTTTGAGTACTTGTCATGGCAAATTTCTATTATAAAAAATTATTCTATATTTCAAAAAAAAACTAACACTTGGATAGTCTTTATCAATTTTGTATTGACATTAATGGTAAAAAAATAAATAAGAAAATTATTAAAAATAAATAAAACGCAAGATTTTTAAGAAGCGTATAAATTTTTCATGTAATTTATTTATAAATTCACTTAAAGTTCAAGTATGTTTTGCAATTAAATTAAAAACGTAACTTGAAAGAATTTTAACTATCTACATATTTTCAACTACTAATTAAATTTGAATTATACTTTAATAATTATAGTAATGCATTCTAAAAGGAAAATGAGACCGCTGTTGCATAATACATTAAATAAATTTGCTCACTATTTTGACTTGAAGTACTTCAGTTAATGTGATAAATAATAAATATATATATTCTTGAATGTAAAAAATAATTAAAGTTAGTTTTTCCTGAAATTTCAATTAAAACAATTATTCACAATAATCTTTTTCATAAACTGATTTCTGAAATTAAACAACTCAACATAACTTAAAATAACAATTTTTAAATATCCTAGAAGGAAAGAATTTTTAAATCTACATGATTTAAAATACTATTTGTTCAGATGAAAAGGAAATAATTTCTAAATCTACGAAATTAAAAATAATATTCGTTCTGAAAGTAGAAAATAAAGCCGAACCGGAAAAAAACAAAAATGTTCGATCTAATATAACACAATGTTAGGGGTGGTCCAGCAAATCATTTATCAGAGCTCTGATAAGCCGAATCGAGTAGAAAACGTTGATTCTATTCTCATTTAATCATTATTCATCTTTTCAGTAGAAGCTGAAAAAAATTTTCCCATCAAGCGATGAGAGTAAATTAGCTACATGACAACCGGAAAATAAACGGTTCTTGAAAAGTAGATTGCATAAACAAGCATGTAAAAAACGATTATTATTCTAATCTAGATCGTTTTTTTTTCTATGGAGTTATTAAAATTCATGAATATTTACAAATGCATATTAATAAAAAAGCATAACGATAAAATGTTTCGAAAGCATAATACGTTGATCAAAATGGTAAACCTAGACATCTTATTTAAAATGAATTTCGAATATGTGTAGTTGGTTTTCGGTCGTGACTAATTTTAACAATAATTATTTATTCTCAACTATATACTCATCAAAATCCAAAACGACCACAATAAATCCAACTCAATTGAAATGTACTGCAAAATAGGATACATGGTGCCTTAGTTGCTTAGGATGCTTGCTGTTGTCATCGGAAGGTAGTGAGTGCGAATCAATGATCAATAATGTTCACTAATAACTCTGGTGGGGGCATGTAAAATACGTCATTGTCGCAATATTTTACATGCAAAATAATAGCTAAGAGCTTGTTTGAGTCAAGGCATCTTCTGTTTGCTCCATGTTTTTAAACATTTTAGACAAAATTACACATCTAGCCCCACTATATAAAAGACTTCAAGCCCTTGTGCCTAAATAGTGGGTCGTAATGCCCTCATAGTCTATTGTCTGAATATTTCAAATAAATAAAACATATTTCATTATTTAGAAGAAGTTAATATTGGTTATGTACTTATTCTAGGATACTAAGGTATTGAAGCAAGCTAGTGCAACAAATCGTACATTTGGGGCAATTAATAATGTGGTATTAAAATGCTTTAAGTTTATTATATATAGATAAATTAAAATTTTTTTCCATTCAATTGGTCTAATCAATCACGATATTTTAAATGTAAATAAATATCTACTAAAAATGATTAAATTCTTTTGCATCTGGCTAAGAAGATTCATACCATAATTCTAAGATTCAGTTTATGCTTCCCATTCTATACAAGCTTCATAAAAAGAACAGTGAATTGTGTGGATTTTGTTTTATCTTTTAACAAATAAGACGTTTCGTATCTTTTTAAATATGACAATTTATAAAGTGTTAAAAAGCATTTAATAACGAAATATCACAAATTAGGATTCTCAAAAATTATCAAAACAAGAAATTTTTCTTAAACAAAGAAACTTTATCTTGAACAAAAAATCCTAATGTGTGAAATCTTATGTATTATATGCCATTTCACAAGTTAAAAATTTCCACATTTAAATTACCATTTATGAGTAATTAAAATTTACTATCCATTGTTAAAGGTAATAGTTTTTTATTCCAAAATAGACTTTCTCTTGCATTTGAGTAAGACATTTAAAATTTCTTTGTTCAAGAAAAATTTCTTGTCTTGATAATTTATAATAATATTAACATGTGAAATAAGATTTAATAGCAAGATTTCACACATTAAGGTTACCATAAATTATCAAGACTGGACATTAATCCTAATTTGATTTCGTAAGATTCATGAAGTGTTGTACTTTTGACTTCTTGAAATTCATCTTAAAGGCTTTAGTGCATAGACTAAAATTTAAAATCTTTATAGAAAATCCCTGAAGTTACTCATGTTTTTTCAGCGAGAATAGTGATCTATACTCAAAAATATCTTCTGAAATCTCAGATCAAAGTCACTCCAAGACGAAAAAAAAATTTTTTTCTTGCGAATCAAGCTTGAACAAAGTACATAGATCAGAGACGCAAAAGGGAAGGATCGATTACCAAGCATTATATATATTTTTTTAAACTAGGCAAAAGAGCAAAGAAAAACGACACAAAAAAGGATGGCCTGATTCAAAATGAAAGAATTCCCCTTCCCACCGGTGTCTTTTCCATAATATTTCCGGGTGAGGATCAATTTCCCCAAAACCCGTTTCCCCCTTTCCCCATTTCTGAATCCTGGAAAGGTGGATATCATCCAGAACCGCCACCGTCAAGCACCCCCTTTTAGATTATTCTTCACCTAAATCCGGTAATGTCTTCCGGTATTTTCGGAAACGTCGTTAAGAACCGGAAACATAGCCATTATTTTAGACTTTCTAAGCGGGATGTGTGCTTTTTTAGTTCATTGTAACTCTCCCGTTTTCGTAAGAACAGTTCTGATATAAGATATTCTTCACGAGCTATTATTATATTTTGTTCTACGAATTCTTTAAAATGAAATTTTCAGCTTGATGGAAAACTATATTTTCTCATCCAAAAGACCTACAAGGTCATTTGTCAAAGTTAGTTTTACCATCTGAGGCATCTTACGGTAGATGGCGCTATCTGCGGCAGCTAATATAATCATTTCAAAGTTCTATCTGTGTAATGATTATGATGCTTGTGTTTTTTGAAACATCTGCGTTTTATTTACGTAACAAAGAAATGCTACAGAAAATTCTTGTCATGTTTTTTAAAATTTTGTATACATATTAAATCATGAAATTTGATGCATTTGTTCCCTAATTAAAAATCTTGTAATTTACAAGATATTTTCCCCTCATTCAGAAATTAGTAAGTAGGAAGATATTCACTCCTTTATTATTAAGTTTGTAGTAAGTAATTGTATTTATAAGTGAAATCCGAGCAATTTTTGGGCAAGTGACCTACAAATATTTAGATGCAATAAATGTAAGAAGTTACCATTTCTTTTCCCACTTTTACCTGCAAACTTTCGGAAATTATTTAAAAATTTAAAATTAAGCAATATTATTTCTAAGAATAATTTTCAATCACAAAATAGAAGCACCGAAAATATGTGCACCACTAGTTAAATGTAGCTTATTACATTCAATTAATATATTAAAAATATTCATCAAAACTTATTAAAACTCGCTAAAATATGGTATACTATGGTTAGTAAACTTGTTGCTGCACACCCTCGAGATTAGCAGATTTAAATCAATTCCATGAGCCTATGCAAACTGAAGAAGTCCAAAACTAAAAATAGATTGTCAGTAAGGTCCTACCTGAAGATGCCCAAACAAGCAAGAATGTGTTCGGAAGAAGCTTCCTTCATAAAACACTGGAATTAATAACACTTTATTTCCGTTGAAATATTTTATTATCAAATCAAATAACTTTAAAATTCCTTAAAAAGGTAATGAATTTTAATATTTTTCTTGAATTTTATCTTTTTATATTTAAGGTTATATAAAATAAAATTACTCCTGCACAGAAATGTTTCCATAATAACAATCCTGGATAAAAGAAATTTCTCGAATTTATCATCATTATCTTAAGTATGTTAATAATTTTGCATAAAAGTAGTTAACTTCACTGCAAGATAGTTTTGAAATATTTATTTTAATAAACATTTGTATTTTTTGTATAGAAAGGTATTTTCATTGTTAGAATCACATATTTCCGGAAACCATTTAAAATTTTTCAGTCAACTAATGATCTAAATAATAGTCTTTTCAGAATTTTTCTATTTACAAAGCAATTAATCAAATAATCATTAACGATACACATTTTCCTCTATTACAATTTAATGTTTTAAGTATTAAATAGCACCTAGATGGGGGGGTGTTATTTAATTTAGGAAATAGTTAATTTGTAAAGTTATTTATAAGAAAATATTAATTTAAAATAAATAAAAAATTAATTTAAAGAAATAGTTAATTTGTAAAGTCAATTAATAATTCAAACACTAAATTTTTTAATTAATGAGTTACATATTTTAATATATTAATCCTTAGGAAAACATGAAAAATGACTTATTTTATAAAAAAAAATATTGGACTACAATGTAAGGTAAAACCTTAGATTGCGTATATTTTTATAAAGACCTTTTCATAACATGCTAGTATTTTTTACATTTTATTTAAAAACAAATTTTGTATTCACACACACACACACAGACATAAAAGTTTCATTTACTCAGTCACCATATTTTGTATGTTTATGTGTGAATTAGTGTTAGCTAATTATAAATATTTCCAGATGAAAATTTTTGCCCGAAGAAATTCACAAATCCCTTATTAATCAGATAGTACATTTGTTAAATTACATAAAAATAAATTAACAGATAAATTCTTAAAGAAATAAAAACATTGTCAATTGTTTTTTAAGTATTTCAACGAGATACTTGAATTAGTTTCCAATAATGATAAAAATATATTACTTTAATTTTAATATCCATTTATAAATTTCTATTTTATTTCTGCATGCCTTTATAATATATTTACTTTTAAACACACATATTCATTTAAAATTACTAAATTTTATTTTTCTTGTTCATTTTTTATCACTAGTAATTTATGATAAGCAGTCTTCTGAGTGATATTAAAATTAATACTGCCTAGATACAAGTAAAAAATATTCTAAAAGCTAAAAATGACGATAAGCCATTAAAGGGCTTATAAACAAACAATTTTAGCCTGATGATAAAAATCATTGCTTAAAAATTTCCAAACGAAAACTATTAAATTGTATCCATTCTTTAAAAATTATTTTAGATATCTCATTCGGCAAGCGAAGAGTTCTTTTAAAAATGCAAAATTGTTTAATAGTAAACAGAAAAATATCTTTTCATCACATGTTGTGACAAATAATTTTTATTTTTCAATACATTATCCATAGTACAAACATATATATTGCTGAAAATTAAATAACCATTTTTATATTCTAACATCTTTTAAATTAATATATTTATTCGCTGTTTAAAAAGTTGTCTAGACTATTTATAATATAAAATTCTAGATGATAAAATATGAGCCGTATATAATTTAATGAGAATCTTTTAATCTGTGTATAGACACTTTTACACGAAAAGATTTTGTCTAGACAAAATTAGTGATACTTTTGAAAGAAAATGGCTACAAACTTAATTAACTTTTGAAAATAATTTTTCACTTACCTTTCTATATGAATAATATTACAGAGTTTTAAATACATGTCATCGAAATGAATTTATATGTTGTTGCAAAGTCTCTGAGATAAAACATTTTCCTTTCAAATTATATATAAATAGAAGATATAAAATGATTAGAAAATTTTAAAGTAGTAAAGATGAAAATTAAATTAAACATTACGTATTTATATACTTTCATTTTACAGATATTAATATCAATCTATTTGTAAAAAAAGACATATGTGAGAGATAATATATATATATATATATATATATATATATATATATATATACATGCATACATATATATGTATGAATATGTATATATACACTGCTGGCAAATTAAAATGCAACACCATAAAAGACCAGATATTTTACGATTTATTAAGCAAATAACACGTTACACAAAAGATAAAATGATTGAAATCGCGAATGATATGAGATGTATGAATGATGACAAAATAAATATTTAGTGTAGTCAAAATCATTGGCTATAACCGCTGCAACATGCTTTGGCAAAAAATCAAAGTGAATTCGTCTCTTCAAGCAAAACATATTATGCTGTTTTCATGTACAGCCAAAATTGATCTGGTGTAGCAATGGGATGTGAACCCAGGCCATTTATTGTACAAGGGACCCTATACAATCGTTTGATGATGTATAGGGAAAACAAACAGGATACAGAAACAAAACAAACAAATAGATAAAGATCTCCTTAAAATTCTGTGTCATGAGTGGATGATCAATTTGATGAATAAATAAGCCTGATGTTAACAATTACGGCTGACTCAAACAATTACGGATACAGTGAGTAAATCTCGAAAATTTCAAAGGACAACTCTCAGACTTTTGTATTGGAATGTGATTTCTATACTGAGAAACACTTAACAGCTTTGAAATGACACCTGTAGCTTTGAATTCTGCGGAGCTAGGCAAGAAAAAGTGAAAAGGACTGTGCTCGTTTCATTTACATCACACGTTGCATCGTTTCATCGGCTGAGATCCCTCCTAATTAGTCCTGCACAAAACGAGAAGAAGAAACCATGAAAAGCAAATTTCAGGTTCTTCGTAATACAGAGTCGTGATTGATGTCGTCATGCTAGGTGAATGAAAAGGCATTGTGAAAAGTGAGCCGCATATGTTGCTTTCTGCCCATCCAAACAAGATACCACTTTTAGTTAGAGGACGTCAGGTAATTGAAAAGATTTACTACCTGAATGGATAAAATGCCGCAGAGACATAGCGTATTTACCGCAGAAACCGTGGATTACGGCGTGGATCATTCACTATCAAGGCTTTACAAGACTTGATTCATAAATCTGTATAAATGATTTCTCATGAGATCGACATTAGTTTGGTTGACCTTCCTGTTACCACGGAAGCTTGCAGAATTTCATCAAACGATAAACACAATTCGTCCCGCAAGTGGACGCGGTGTTTCATGTGTTCTGATTCTGCCGAATTCATCTATTTGCAAGATTTTTCACTCTGATCTAAATATGTTTCTGTATCGATTCCAATTTGTCCAGATGTTGGAATTGGGAGACTACCAATTACAGATGGATTTCGCAAATCAATTCCTTATCCGGTATGATGAGGATAGTAGCTGACCAATACGCATTTTGTGGACAGAAGAGGAATATATCTCGTTAATTGGTAACATGAATTCGAAAAATTGTACTCACTAGGCAGCAGAGAATAATCAACATGATGTGCTTGTATGTGTATTACGCGAGAAAAAAGTGGCTATGTGATGTGGTATAACGAGTATATTCATCCTCGGCTCTGCTTTTTTGAAGACGTTACTATCGGTGACCTGCAAACGTGTTTAGTAACATGTTCTTGCTGCCTGAACATGTTAATTCATGACGCGATTCCCCCATTGCAACGGTAAAATGCTCTATTAACTGAAGTTGTGTGGATGCTAAATGGTGCTTCTCCACATGTAGGGTCTTCCTTCAAACGTGTCTTAAGTCAACTCTGTCACCAAACTGTTATCTCCAGTCATTTATTATTTCCATGGCCACTCTTCTGATTTGTGAAACCAACGGATTTCTGATTGTGGGGATATCTGAAATCCAAAATGTATCAGTTTCATCCCCAAACGGCATCTCAGTTAAGAGAACAATGATTCAAGAGTTTCCTGTTGTCAAAGTACGTAATGCAGTGCTATTCACTAACTAGCCACATGCAAAGTCTTATCGTGTGAGAGGTCACGTGGAAAATTTATGAAACACAATAAAATGTTTACGCTGCTTCTCTGTCCATATTGATTTACTCACTTTTAGTGTGTCTACTGTTGGTGATTTTCATGCTACAGTTGACATTTGAGAGTTATTAAGGTTTTTTTTACAATGAAGATCCAATTCCAATACCCACATTCAATTTCCCACTGTACCCTTAACTGTTAAAATGATACTATTGTTATCCATATCATTCTTAAGCATTCCTTTCAGCTTCTGGGAATGGTTTGATAGGGGTCCATATATCGGGTTTTTTTATAATTACCCTCTCTCTCTCTCTTACTGTCTCTGTATTTATATATACTTTTAATTATATATATATATATTATTAATTATTAATAAGAATTAACACTTTACTATTTAAAAATTAATTTTTGTTACTGACCCTAATATCAAAGACTCGGATGAATGAAATAACATCCTTAATGAACTATATTTTTGTAATAATATCTTGCTTCAAATAT
The DNA here is from genome assembly GCA_026290005.1 of Latrodectus geometricus. Lineage (NCBI taxonomy): Eukaryota > Metazoa > Arthropoda > Arachnida > Araneae > Theridiidae > Latrodectus > Latrodectus geometricus. Next base: position 49,217 of record JAPDSC010097501.1, on the reverse strand, counting down.
GTAAGGTATCAAATTTATATCTGGAAAGTTATTTGTAATACTAATCATATTAAAAGCTTCATTTAATAAAAATTCTAAGTTATCTTTTTATATTTATGTTAAAACTAAGATTAACATGGCATTATGTATATTGATGTGTATTCTTATAGCATAACAAAATTAAACGTCATAACAAAGTTATAAACATGATAATTGAGAAATGAAAATTTATAAAAATATAATTTTAAATAAGGTTTTTAATCTCTAAAACGTTAATGAAATAAGAGTTCTGTTTAATGAATTTATATTTATAATATTAAATAGGAGGTCAAGAACATCTTCACTGGAATCTAAGATGACAAAGACCCTTCAGAGAACACTAACCACTTTTAGGGTTTTCGAGATAGTAATCTTTTTATGGATAAACGAGGATGTTACAGTTACAGGATTAATGTAGAGATGGGTTTGGTGTAGATTGATATGATGTTTTAAATATGGCAATGAAACAATTTGTTAACTTATTTGTATAATTAATTTAATTTACTAATGAATGTCAATGCTGGTTTTGAGAAATTGTATTCAAGTTATAAAAATATATAATCAGAATAATTGTACAAAAATATTCACACGTGTAAATTTTTAGGTATTCACTTATAAGATTATAGCTCTTCCATTAAAATGGTATTGTAAAATCATAAAACATTGAGCGATTATAAATTATGAAGCTATGCATTTAAAATACTTTCACATTCACATTATCTAAATATCAACTTGTATCCTAAGTCTTATTGCTTGTATATACTAAACCTTAATCCAAATATCAACTTTTAATCTGTTACCTCTAAATGCATTTTATAAATAAAGATATTTATTAATTTCTTTTGAGAAATGAATTATCAAATATGAAATGAATTTTTACAAGCCTTTTTTAAAGGTTTTAATCTTATTACGGATTCTTATTTCCTTAAATATAGGGTTAAATATAAGACAATAATTTTCAATGTTTTCAATTTTAAAGAAATGTATTTTTGGTCTCAATACTGCATGAAAAATCAATGTAAGCAAATGTATTCATTAAGTTGAATATTGAACACCTATTGGAGTAATTCAAACTATTTAAAGCATTAATGAAGTCAGAAAATGGTGACATTGTGTAGTTTTGACAAAACGATGAGATTTGTAACTCTCTTTGCCAATTTCTACAAGATTTGAAGTCAGATTTTTATATTTTACAAATTAAACAGAAGTTTTATAAAAATAAATTCGGTTGCTATAATGTTAAGTTTGTTTTAATTTTGTGTTTGAAATTAGATATACAATGAACTAAACATATTACTCATAATTAATTTCGTTTCTTTTTTAGTGTGACTTAGATATTTCTATGTATTTGCAAAGACAGGTGATTAATGAATGAAAATGATCAAATAAACTCCTAAAAAGTAATATAAATGTTTTTTTTATTATTTCTGACTTAATTCCAATATAGATTACAATTTATTAGTTAAAAGTATTTCGTTTGTTTGAAACGTTGTACTTTTAAAATTTAAAGAATTAAATTTAAGGAAAGGTTAATAAAACAAATAATTTTTAATTCTTGGGGTTTTTTTTTAACCAATTAACAAATTAAACTTAAATTTTTCCAAAATTGTATTAACAGAATAACCATTATGAAAATTAATAAATAAAGAAGAAGTAAAAGAAAATATCAAAAAGTAAGTAAATAAAATAAAATTATCAGTTTTCTGTTTTGAGATTATTTATACTTTTTATCAATGTTTGGTAACCCTAAAATTTGTCGAATAAATTGAATTACAATTTCCTATTAACAAAATTTTTAGTTAATATAAAATATGTTTAATTTGTCATATTTATTGAACACTGAAATTTAATTAGATAAATTAAAATTTGTAATGATTTTATATAATTAGATGCTACGATAATTCAACTTAAGAGAAAGCTGGTATAGATATAGATTAAAAATATTATTATCAAAATGAAGAAATTAAGTATTGTAAATAACGAAATATAAAAACTCATTTTTCAAAGCTAAATTTTTAAAAAAATCTATTCAACACACTGCCTTATAAATATGCTATGATTATGATGCAAATTATGAAATTAATTTTATTTTAATACAAAATTCTTTTAAAACATTTTAAACTTATTTAAAATGTGAAGCATATAATATGGGAAAACTGAAATTTTATAAATTCATTTAATGTATCAAGCTTACCTCTCATATTTACACTATATGAGATTCAGTGTAAATTGACCTTATTTGTGTAAATTTACCTTATTCAGTGTAAATTTACCTTGTCGTACAAACCTTATTTGTGTGAGTTGCTTTTGAGCATGTAAACATTTATAAACACATATTTACTATCTAACGAATTATTTATATTTGATTTTATACATGATTAACTTTTATTTTAAGTAAAGAGTTTTAATTGTTGACTTATAAATAATTAATATGAATATCAGCTATATATTCTGTGAATCAGCATGTAATATTCAATTATCATTTTTAGGTTTTACCTAGTCAAGATAGCTCATTAATCCATGTTTTGAATAGTAGTGTATAACGTAGGCAATGCAATATTTGCTTATATATGATTTTTCATATTATTTGAAATTACTCTATTTTATTAAAAGAGCCTATTTTTTGAGATTACTTTTTTACCAATAAATACAAATCATTTTTTGAAGTTTTATTTCCTAACTTTTCTTATTAATCTAGCTATTTTTTTTATAAAATTAGTTATTGCTTTACACTAAATGCATTTATTATTACATTTTACATAACAAATGCTTTTCAATGTAATATTTATGTACATTTCCTAGCATAAAACAGGCATTAACATGCAAGGATAGGAAATGCATATTACATATCTGACTCTAATTTGTGTGATAATACATAACTATAGTATCGGTGTTCTGAGGGAAAGGCTCATAGGGATTTCAAAGTCAACTGTCAGTGACGTCACGCAGATTAGTAGTTCTACCTTAAGTCTGCGAGTTATTAGTGACAGATTCATAAATGCTTCTCTATATTAACTATGCTGATTCAAAATCCAGGTAGCAATTAGTTGAACATCTCTATCATGAGGTTAGTCCATCAAATGCAGCTCAAATCTGGATATTTCCATTAGATTTATATTTGAATAAAGATTTTATATTGACTAATTATATTTTTATTTAATTAATCTTTAAGCATAAAAATTTGTCTTTTTGTTTGATTAAAAAATCTAAATGAATACTTGTGAAAAAGTTGGATCAATCAAAATTTTATTATGTTCAAAAAATAATAAAGTAGTTCTTAAATATATAAACACAATATAATTTCAGATATTAAAAAATAGTCTTGTGAAGTTGAAAGTAAAATACGCACAATGACTTAATCAATTATTAATAATGAAAACAAACTATGAAAGGTTAGATAAAACTATGAATATTTAACATTTTTAATAGAATTTTGATTTTATTATTGCGAAATTTGTATGATTAACATAAGCTAAATTTATTCTAATAATGTCCAAAACTCGATTTAAGTATGTTTATGTTTTAATAATTGATTGTGAAGTAATACATATTCTAACTAAAGTAAAAACAAACAAAACGTGTGCTTCAAAGACAGGAATTAGGGAAAAATTCATAGATTTTCATGATTGCTGTCCAAGCAAACATAAACTGCTGGCTGAATGCCGTGCAGCTGCTGCCCAAGCCGGTTTTCTGATGGTCACGGCAAGCCGTTCATGGTTGTTCGTAATTCTTCTCCGGCCATTACGGCCATGGGTGAGTGCTGGCCAAAGGAAACCTGGCCGAAGCTGGATGATAAATAGTGGGCCAACAGATTATGTTCATTGATGGCCCAAATGTTGTTGGCCAGCAAAATTAAGACAAATTAGTTTGTATTAATATATTTATAATTTTATTGAAAAAAACTATATTCTTATAAAAACAGTTTTTTTTCTGCCATATTAATAAAATTTACAGATACCTTAGTACTTTTTTAACTCTTAAAACTATTTTCAAGCACAAACTATATTTTCACTGTTTATTCTTCATACCGCGTGACAGTATGATGTCAATAACTGCGAAGTGCTTGTGTCAGCGTCAGCCATAAGTGTGAAATGAAGGAATTTCAATGTTATTCCAATGTGCCAAAAGAAATGTGGGATAAGTATGCATTTATTATTGTTTTTTAACAAAATAAAAATGTTACTTAATCAAAAAGACTAATGTATTTATTGTATGTTGGAGTATTTAATTTCTTGCTTGGAATATTTCTTAAAATACTGATGACACGCTAACAAGAAAATGACATTCGAACCGTTTTATTCTTTTTATGTTTTACAATAATTTCAATAGCATATTTAAAATTAAAAAAAATGTATCGAGAGCAGAAACATTTTTCATTCCATTCATGTGTTATATATTATATTCCACTACATTTAGTCTATTAATATAATCAGAAATTAAATTTTTCAATGCTCACTTTTTATTTTATTAGGATTTGATTGTTGCAAATCTTAAACCTATTTCTTAGATTTCTTGCGTGTTGCAAAGCAAGTTTGTGTAATAAATGAGAGTCTAAAAATATTGTATTTAAAATAACTTACTATGGGATCTTGCAACATTTATTTAAATTTATGAATTCCATATAAATGTTAATCCCTTAAAATGCTTTCTTTATTACAATTTAATTTAATTGTATTTTTTGACCCAAATAAACAGCTTATATATATATATTTGTCTCATACAAGTATATTCTTTTTTAATCTTACTTACAAACTTTGCATGGTCTCCAGACATTTCTATTTATGTTTTAAAAAAGAACATTTTAAAATTTGTGATGCATTTAGAACATAGTATTTATGTATTAACTTGTCAACCATTAAAATCATTGTATTTATTATTCAAAAATTGTATGAACTTGAAAATATAACACACTAAAAATGTTAATTTGTTATACATCTTACAATTTCTGTGGAACAATTACACATTAATTACTACTTTAAATTATTTAGATATCTATGTTTGAAGAAATAATAAAGTACCTGAAAAAGCTTTCATATAGAAAAATACTATATAGTTTAAAATGTTTGTTTAATATGTTGACTATTTTGTCGAAAATAATGTTGTCAAATGTTGCAGTTTAGTGGCTACTCTCAATTAACAATATAGTATGTTTAGACTCACATTTTATGTTTAAACCACTACAAGTTTTAAATTTGTGTTTAAAAAAGTGGAATATGAATTAACAATAAATTCTTCATCAGTTCATTACGCAGAAAAATAAGTTAACTGCAATTGTTGTTAGAGATGTCTATATTTAAAACTATTTTTTTCAATCATGTGAATAAAATATTGTCAAATCACTCACTTAAGTTAAATGTTATACATTTAAAACCATTATTATCACACTCGGAATATAACTTTGTATGAAAATATACATTTTATAAGAAACGTTTTTAAAGAATTGTAAGATATTAAGTTATTTTTCAGTTTTGAAATATCGTTTAAATTCCATTATAAGCAATGGAATTTAAACAATATTTCAAGAAGATATTTTTTTAATAAATGAAGCGCATTTACTTATTTATACAAAAAATAGACTTTTTTCTGTTAGTGAGTAAATTACATTTACAGTTGACATTTGTAACATTTGGCGTTTACTTAGAAACACGCTTTAGAAAAGAAAATGATTTCTGAAAGATTTCCAATAAAGCACAGCCAATGATCGGTAATCGAAAGGAGTCAGAATAAATAAGCTACTGTGGACAAAGTCCACTGCCGAGCAATTTAGTAGTAAATGTTTCGAGTCCCTTCCAAATAGAGGTGGAGGATATAAGCCCCTGATATTTGAAATCGAAGGAACACTTTTCTGGAGCTGAGTGATTCTGTATCACACGATAATACGTCTCCATGGAGGATTTGGACTCACTTACCTAAATGACGTCACGTGACCTAATGACTTGGAAAGAACCAAACTGCTATTCGAAGAGTGGCAGTGATTTGCAAGTTAATGGTCGACCATGTGCAATCGGCACTTTCTCAAGAAAACTGTTGCCTCTAAAATTTCTCCTAAAAATAACTTTGAAAACCAGGGTAGTAATTTTTAGTAAACACATACTGTGAAAGAATATCACTGCTGACCATAAAATTGAAGTCTGAATTATTTTGAGACAAATTGCAAGTTGGAAAATTTGGAACTTCCTCCTCTTGTTAAGTAAAGTTCATAGTTTTAGAGAAAGTACCTTTCGTAAGATAGGTATTAAACTTTGACTTCGACAATATTTTCAGTAAATTAATGAATAAAATACCAATGAATATTAAATTCTGATTTGATGACTTTTCTTCAGGTGAAAACATTTTTGACAAAATCATGTTTTGTATATTATATACTTATTATATTTAAAATTTCAGGAGATGAGATCTTGAAATTCACGTTTTATTTATTATTAAATATGTGTGTGCATTTGAGAGAATTTGTGTAATTAAATATGCATTCTTGAAATAGCAAATTTTTTAATTCTTAATCCAAACGTTAAAAATCTCACATTATTTAAAAAAATAAAATCTTTTAAAAAAAACTTAGTGAAATTCTAATATTGAGTTTGCTTATAATTACCCATAATTTCATAACAGTCACGACTAAGCTTTCATGTAATTAAAGATAATAAAATTGTCGACAAGTTGAAGGTAAATATTATGCATTGCTCTAAGTTATGAAAAAAGATTATATTTTATGAAGTTGAGCATATTTTATTATAGATTTAACAAGACATTTCGATAAAATTTTAGCATTTCCTTTCTATTATATCACATGTAATGTTTATGTGAACTTTTGACGATCATTTTGATCGAAGCTCAACATAACTTCAATCGAAAAAATATATATTAATACTAAACTACTAAATAATGACTGAACATTGCATTATTTCTTAGGTTAGCAAAGTAAATGCTTCTATTCAGAAAATAAATAACTAAAAAAATGGAACAGATATTTTAATCAAAGATTTTTATGTAAAAATGAAAGAATATTTGAATTTGAATTATGTCAGATAAAAATTTGAGTCACTATCAATAATGACCGTGATTTTATTTTCCAATTTAGATAATTGTAATAATATAGTTTCATGAATTTAAAGATTCAACATATGTATAAAAATTATTAATCACTTCTATAAATATATTAATTATATAT
>JAPDSC010097501.1:0-41931 GCA_026290005.1 Latrodectus geometricus | reverse complement strand
TATATATATATATATATATATATATATATATATATATATATATAAATCAGTTATTAAAAAAAAATATAATCTTCACAAAAATATTGTCGTTTAAAATATTTTATTATTTAATCCATGCAGTTTTAAATATTTAATTAGGAGTACAACCTATTTTGTGATTGCTTGATAGGCAAGAAAATAAACTAGAAAATGAATTGATATTGGTACAACAAAAATTGGTAGTTGATATGGAAATGATATAATTCATGTTATAAAATTGATTGATTGATATTTATGAAGACTTATTTTTTAATATCTGTAAGTTGAACAACATTTCAATTTTTATAAACAAAAACATAGCTATAAAATATTTATAATTTACATCAATGCCTGATGAAAAAAAAGACAGTTTAGCTTATAAAAAAAAATTGGGTTCTATAATTTTTGAAATAAGTTAAAATTAAACTGATCGAACAAATGAGAATTTTATAAAATAAATATGATGAAACTTGAACCGATTTAAGAATTATTTGCAATAAAATGAGAAAAAATTCTTAATTATACTTTGCAAAGTTATAACCATGGAATTCTTTTGAATTATATAGAAAAGTAGAAATGCAGATAGTTCTTTACTCGATTTTTCTTACCCTTCTCGGTAATTGCTAGCCTATCCCATGAATGACAATCTCAATTATTTCTAGAGGTTGGTTTCAAAGATTCCCATAGCTCATTTTCTTCTTTTCAAAAAACTCATTTCAAATGGAATAATTACTCTTCCAACAAGCATTCTTAAATCACAGTGTTAAAGAAATGGTTTTTTCATTCTTCATGTCATTCTATGATTTTACCCATTGCCTAGTCTAAAACGAGAAATAATTATCTTATTGAAGCAAGGGAATTATTTGAGTTTTTCTTTCAAAAATAACAGATAAAAATAAGTTATGCTTTATCGGATTTTTGGCAGTTTCTTTAAATGTGGTGGCATTCTTGAATTCATTCTTAGACTAATTTTGATCAAAGCGTAACCCTTTTCTGTGGGGACATTTCTTGTTATAGACCAGTTTTTTTTACGAAAATTCAACATAATTCTAATATGTATTAGTTTTACATTTGTTTTGTAGAAAATTGAATTTTTGATGCTATTTGGTAGAATATAATTCACATAAGTTTAAGGAAATTGTTTTAAAATGCTCGTTTGTGGAAGCTCAATGATCTTATAATTCTATTCACGCACTTAGTTTTATGTGACATGTTAATTGCAATGTTCTAAAAATATATGTTCTATCTTATTAGTTACAATATCATTTTTATAAATCTTAAATGCATTATAAAAATGTGTGTACCGTGCATATAATCTATTTAATATTTATGCTTAATAAATGCTGCTAAATAATATCGTCACTAATCAAAATTCATAGAAACATTAAAACTATTAAACATGTATATATTATATATATTTGCATGAATAGCTTTAATAGGTCTCTGGGAATTAGAGCTGCACTAGTAAAAAATAGTATTTAAATTAGGTTGTGATTCAATAAATGTTATAGCGTAAATAGTAAGTTAATTATTCGCAGGTTAACATCCGTTGGTGTGGTGTAAAAGATTAAGTTAATATGCACTAGCTTTGGTGATTAGCAAGTCAATTTACAGTATGTTGAAATTAAGAAAAACATGTTGATGAAATTCAATGTTTTAACCAGTTGGAAAAACATTAGCATACTTCCTTGAAATTAGTATAAATATATAATTGGTCTTGTCCGTTGCTGTATAGCAATTTTCAGTTATATTTCATTAATAATTTTAAAGTGCTATGCAGTATCCTCTTATTCAATTTCAGTTCAATGTGCATATCATATGATATACTTGAAAATAAAAAAAGCAAGTTTTTTCTAAATTATATAAGTACAAATTTAAATGCTAAATAAACTCTTCACACTTCTTTTCCTTTTTTAAAGTAACATGTTTGATTTATATAATTTTATTCTTATTTTTTAAAGTGATCAATATAATATTTAATTTTGATAGATGTACATGAATAATATAGATTGTATACCTATCTTTATTTTATTCTATTCATTCATACATGAAAATACATTCTCTAAGTATTTATCAAAATATAAATTTTAGTGTTATGTAATACATATTTAGCAAATGTTCTAAAACATCCGTATTATAGCATTGCACAAATTAATTATTGAGAAAGAATTAAACGTATGTGATTTATTTAAATTTGATTAAACTTTCTATGTACAAAAAATAAATTAACTGTGTATTAATGATATATTATTATTTTAACTCCATGAACGTCGGAAGAAAGAGTTATTATTTAATCGAATAATTTTTAATACATTTTTCTTATTCACATTTATAATTAAAACTATTAAAAATTGTTTATCTAATAATTTATTAAGTTGTGTGGCTGCAGTAACGTTTCTAAAAAATTCTCAAAAATATTAGGTACAAATTTAAAAATTAAAAAATAAACATAGTTAATAGAAATGATCAATACATTAGCAAGAGTAACTTGAAATTTTAAGACATTGCATTAAAATAATCAAACATTACGAAAATTAATTGCAAAATAACAATAAAAAATTGAATTGTTCAAATAAATCTGGCTGTGGATGAAATTGACTTAACTGAAGGAATTTTTAAGATGTAGTGTGTAAATAATTTTTGTAAGACACTCGAAAGAAAATAGAAAACATATTCTTGTAAACTTAAATTTTGTAATGCAACAAATATATGTCCTGAGATGCAAATCAAATATATTTGTTTGATAAGGAAGTATTACTAAGGGATTTAACACTAAACATACCGGGGAATTTTTTTATTCGGCAAAATTAACGGGAAAATGGGTCAAATGACCCCCTTCGGTAGTTTTAGTGTTAAATATTGAAATTTTTGTTGATAATTCTTTAATTTAAAACAACAGCTAGTATATAACAAATATGTAATTAATGTGTTAAAATATCTCTATGTACTAACTTTTATCTTATTAAAATTGTAGATTTATCATTTGAGCTCCCGCCTTATTAACAAGTATACAGAAATATTTCGAAACGTTTTTTTGTTATTGGAATGGCTGTTTTTCGAATAAAACTAATTATTCAGTAAACTTAGCATCAGAATTAACAAGTATAAATTTGCCAAAGTATTAAGTGATTACATTATTTGTTTCAAATAGAATACTTAGCTAAAATATTGTTGGACAAATTATTATTATGAACTTGCAAAAATAAATAAAAAAAAATAGATATGGAATGTTTTCACCAGTAAATTCAAGACTAATGCCAATAGATAGTCTCTTTTATCCTTCACCATTATGATTGAAAAGTACAATAATTTGAAATAAAAAATAAAATGAATAAATAAATAAAAATAAAAAATAAAAAAACTAAAATTGCTCTATATTCAAGAAAGAACACCAAGGCAATAATTTTCTAGATTAAATAATTTGGTAGGACAGTAAAAACTATTTTTTTAAAAGCAAAATCAACAATTTTTAAACGCAATGGAATTTTAAATTCTTTTTAATAGGATTAATATTAAGTATTAATCCTAGTAAAACGAACTTAAAAAAAATTTTTTTGATAAAATTATACATCATAATAATATCATTTAAAATGATCTTATTTTTAGCAATATATAATTTTTCTGTGTTAATATTTCTGATTGTATACAAATTGGTTTCATTATAATGAAATTTACAAAACTTTTGTCATATACTAAGGATTAATTTTAATTTATACAGATTTGGTTTTTCCATTTCAACAAGTGCATCGAGTATAAAATAACGAATATTGTTTGTTTAATGCAAATTATCTGATTAATTAATTACAACTAGTTTTATCCAGTAAAAGAAAGCATAAAAAATCCATAAAAATGCAATGGAAGCTAAGCACATATATTTGTTTTAACTGTTTTTACATTTCATTCACCTAAAGAGAGATTTTCATGAATGCCAAAAGAAAACATCTCAACTGTTACAACCTAATGAAATTCATTGAAATAGAAAATTACTTCCACGTCCCTAATAAGCTTGCTAGAGAGTTGAAAATCACTGATTCCAATAATTATACTATAGGATCAGTTTACCATCTGCATTTTGTTGGCGATACTCAATTAATTAATTAGTTAATTACAGGCAAGAGATAAAATGTGGTGGTGGCAGATATCGGAAAATTCAAGATACTGCTCTTGATGTTGTGACTTTAGAAATTACAAAGAATATCCGGTCTTCCGTGTAAGCTTTAAATTAGTTCTGTTCCAACAAAAATTAGCGGTGGAAACAGAAGGGAGGAGGAAAACATTTTTACACTCATCAAAGAACATTATTCGTAATGAGATTTTTCCAAAGATAAAAGCACTTTGGCGACCGCCAAATATTAACTTGGCGATATTAGAAAAAGATTGAATGGTAGATGAATGGGTCAGTCTTTCTAGAGTTATTGTAGTCATAAAATATGCAAGAGGGAATTGGGAACGAGAAAGAGGGGTAAATGAAAGAAGGCAGTGATGGAATATATCAGCCAAATAAAATTAAAAGCAGATTAATTATGAGATAGGTTCCCCATTTATCAAATGCATCCTTTGCGGAGGCAGTTTTGTGTGAGGCTGGATGTACTGGCGAACTTTAATTATACCGAAGTTTAATAAAATTAGTTAAGGTGTGCCGGTTAAAATATTTTTAGATCTTCTAACTTTGAGTATTTTGATAAAAGATATTTCAAAAATATTTTTCTGAGTAAGCATTCAAATTATTAGAATGATTTTGAAACCATGCATTTTGATAGAGTAGAAACATCAATCTTATAGCTTGGAGCTTGATAAGGAAGCGAGTTTTATTTAATTATAAAAACTATTTTGTATGATTAACCATAGTAACGTTCTCTTCTTTTCCAAAATACACGTATATTAATATTTAAAGAGCTGAATAAAATAAATTGAAGTAAGTTATTTAATACAGAATATTTTTGTCGTTATAAAACAATTATTACAATATACAGAATCAATCGTACAGAATTTATTTTGCTAAATGTATATACCATGTAATATTTACATGCAGATTTTATTTATCTTTTCTTTCTTACTATACACAATTTATGCTTATAATTCCATGTAATTTAATAAAAAGTTTTGGGTAATGTTTGATGCTAATATGTTTTCAGAAATATTATTTATTAGAATTTACTTATAGTTCTTATAAATTAGTTGCTTAATTATTAACTACAAATAAGTAAGAGAAATGATCAATGTACTAAATTACTTAATTTGTTTGAATATGTCCATCAAATTCTTAAAATAGATAATAAACTACTATCAGTATAAATTCTAAAATATATAGTAAAGAATCACGTGCTTTCTAGCACACAAATATAATTTAGTGTTTGATTTGTATTTATTACACACAACTATATATAATCTAATATAAACTTGAAAAACTTAACATCTTAAATGTTTCATCACCCTGACTTTATAATTAAGTCGAAAACAGGATGAGTTCAATACCAAAATACTATTTCATATTTTTTTAAAATATTTTTTTATCAAATCCATTAGAGGAAAATTAACAATATGCAGCATGGATTCTAACTTTCTAGATAATTGAATAATTACTTTAATGAGAGTGAAGAACTTTAATTGTATAAATTATGTGCATTGGTCTTGTTATACGGACTCCCATCAAATATTTCTTCCAAAGTAGACTTTGGTAATTTAAAGCTGAATTACATAATTCTTCTTTGAAGTTTTACAGGGACATATTAGCTATACCAAAAATTTAAAACTGAGAAATATTTTTATTTTTCAAAATGTGTTTTAAAGATCAGCTTTTAACTTTTTAAAATTTTTCTTCAATTGAAATTATGCACATGCAAAAATTTTTAAAAATTGTTATCTGAAGGAACTAGAACAATAGTTCTTAAACTGTTTTTTCTATCACCCCCTTGCCAAAAAAGATGATTTTTTAATCAATCTTCAAAATTATTTTTTTTTCAGTTTTAACAGCAATTAATAGCAAATATATATGTACACAATTAATAGGAAATATATATGTACACAATTGATAGGAAATATATATGTACATGGCCATTGCCATCTTGTGTGGTTGCGGTTGAAAAGAATTGCCAAAGTCGGTAGTTGGATAAATGTTTCTATTAGTGTCCAAAAATGAGGCTCATCCTTATCTCTTTTATCAGCATGAATTTAAGTCCAATGTTCTTGTAGTCTAAAGTGCAAGCTAGCTTCGTTTAATAAAACGTTTTTAGATAATTAAATATATTGATAATGTATTGTTAACAGGTGACATAACAAAGCCGTATTTCAAATATTCAAAATTATATTGTCTATACCTTTTTCTTTGGTTGGTTCATTATTATCTGTAGAAATAATAAATTTTAAAATGAATTAGTTTTTAATTTGAATAAAAATTAAAATAAAGTACTGAAACTGAATCCGAACATTGGAAAACACAGAATAAAACTTCTGAACAAAAATAAAAATGTTAGCATTCTATTCACAGACTGTTGACGCCATGTCATGGAAACAAAATTTGAAACAGCTCTAAATTTTTTTATCTTTTAAATTTCTACTTTCTATGTACAATTAAGAAATATTTAAAAAAATTATAAAATTATATGCAAAATCTGTTTCAATACCCGTCATAATATGACATTATTAATTGCATAACGTATATAATTATTTCAAAATAAATAAATGAGTCTAATCATAATCGCAGTATTTGTTAGTTACATGTAACAATTATCTTTAATATGTAACAATATCATAACAATCTAACTTTTGTTTCAGTTATATTAAATATATTAATTACGGAGAAATCTACTAATTTATATTTGCCCAAAATCTGTTAATAATATTACCAGTAACCTATACTTTTGATGCTGTTCCTGGCTTTGACCTTGAAATCGACCTATCGCCCGAGTGGCAGTTAATAACAGTAATGCTAGTACGTAATGCTCACGTGTTTCGAAACGGAGAATCAGTTGCGTCACATGAACAATAACAGTTCGGGATTGCACATACCTCAATGCAAATAAGGGAGTATTTGGGAATCGAACAAATGCCCAGTACGTTGTTCAACGAAAAATTAAGCGTTATAATGCATAAATTAATTCTACTATTTTTTTTCTTCTTTCTTTAATACTATCACCTTTACAGTTATTAATATTCCACCACAAATACACTTATGATCATCAAATCCCCCTTAATCACTACAGCAACCACCAGGAGGCGGTAATACTTAATTTGGAAATCACTGAACTAAAGTAATCATCAAATATAATAATTTAATAATTTATTCAACTGTTTATTTCTATATTTCAAAATTCATGATCAAATTTCTTCCATTAAAAAAATTTAAAATTATTAATATTGAATACATCAATTTATAAATAATTTTTTGGATTTTTACATTATTAGTAACTGAATTAATCAGTAAGTCCTTAAGAATTCTAATTAAAATATTAAAGAGGAATAATAATATTAATAATAAAATTTTCTTAAATATATGATCATTTATATAGAAAAATACAATATCTAGAAAAAATATTGTTTTAAATCTTTCACACACTCATTCACATTTTATGAATTTAGTATTATTCCATTTTAAATTTAAGCAATTTTCTATATAATACTTTGTGTTTAGAATTCTGAAAAAGAAAAATCATAAATTTAAGAGTTAGAAAATGAAATTTTGTACCTTAAACATAAATTTCATAACAAAAATATTCCTAAAATTGTCATGGTATTGAAATAAAATTTTGACAAAAATTATATGACATTTTAAATTAAAATATGAATGCTAATGCAAACATTTTTATTCTGTTAGAAATTCATGAATTATACTAATATATTTTGTTCCTCATGTTAAAATAATTCACAATTAAAATTTTGTCAAATAACAGACAATATAAAAAATAAATTACAAATTATAATATAAAGTATAGAGACTACGTTTAAGATTAAAAATGTAAATGATTAAGTATTATAAAATGCATTGCTGATAGCGAAAAAATTGTACTCAAATCTAATATAATGTTAGCTTCTATGTATTCGATAAAATTCTCAATTTTTCTATTTAAATAATTTTGGTGCTCTTATTTTTAAATTGATGTCAAACATGTAATTATGTCAAAGCAAATTATTGTTTTAAAATTATTAAAGCATATTTAAACATAAAAAGTATGCTAAATCAAACAACATGCTTACTACATTCTGTAATCTGCTAGAATATTTTTCTTATAAAGAAGACTCGACGTACCAGAGAGCGGGAGAAATCTGATTTATAAAAGATGTGTAGTCAAAGCAGTAGTTATGTTAAAAAGAAAATGTAAAAATGTTTACGATCCAAGAGGAACCCTAATAGCGTTCATATAGAATTTCTTTGATGTTCGAAAGGAAAGGTACATGTTGCATCTGCTAATAATAATTCTTCAGAATTCGGGATTGGAGCAGCTCTTTTTTTTTTGAAAACGACATATATATCAATTCTTGATTTTCATTCGTAATATGCTGACTATTTGGAATAAAAAATGCGACCGTGAAAATAAACAAATTAAGTGAAGAGAAGATATATAAAAATATGTTTTATACAAAAATATTTATTAAACATTTAGTTTATTTTGAAATAAAAATCAATGATAGGATTTTAATAAATGCAAAATTAGTTTCAAAATTGGCAACATGAAAAAATACAATACGGTTTGGTTTTTAAAAAGTTTCTTTTAAAAATTTGAATTCTTTAAACTTAAAATTTAATTTCATAATGGATGTAATTATTATGTAACTTACATAATTTCTACAATTTAATATGAACTTAATTATTTATTAATTCGAGAATTTAAAATGAAATTTTATAAAGACAATTGTAACTACTGATACATCTCCACGTTGCTTTAAAATAGGATATTTGCGATAATTTATACAGATTATATTTTAGGTTTAAAACATTATATTAATTTAAGGTTCAATTATGACCTTAAATTAATGTTCTGTATAATTCAAAGGAAACATTTCCTATAGTGTGAATATAATCACTCATTCTAAAATTGTAAATATATGTGTTTTTGATTAATTTTATTTTAGAAGATGTTGAGTTGGAAATCCTTATAAGCCAATAGACAATACTAAGAAACGATATCACACACAAGCCCAATTTTAAACAGGTATTTAGAAACGTGGTATTATGCTACATAGCAATTTTCCTTAAAGTATTTTTGGAATATTTCAGGCTGTGTGCGATGAAAATCTTCTAAGTCTGTAAGCATATCTTGGAAAATTTCCTTATAAAATATCTGTGACCAATATGTATGCACACTTTAATTTAATATTATGATTCAAATGTAGATAAAATTAAAAAGTGAGTTTTATTAATAATGTGCATGGTTTAAAATGTCAATTATTAAAGTATGTAAATTTCTCATTTTAAAGAGCGAGTGTAATCAGCTAGAGATATTGTGCTGACGAGTATGATGAACAACACTTTCAACCTAATGACAGTGTGACAGGAATCTGATTCATTTAAAAGTTGTTTATCTGTCATGAATTAAATATATTGCAACAATTGCTATTTAATAAATTATGATACACTACAATTTAATTTATATGAATTGTAGTGTATCATAATTTATGAAATAGCATATACATAATAAAAGAAAAGATGTAACATATGCTTCTCTAACTTTAACTACATTTTTATTGTGAAAGTTAATTGAGATATAATATATCTGATCAACAAAGTGTTACATAAACATTATAGTAATTAATTAATCTGTTAAACAATCCATACAGCTCATAAACTTTCCTCATTACTGTTTATCATTGGAAGATAAACTGAAAATGAAATTTAAAATTGTATTTCTTAAGTATTCCGTTTCTAAAATAATATTCGACGGAAAAAATCTGGAATATGCCCTACATAAGAGGTTAATTAAAATAGCTTTTAAGTATTATTTAAAGTTATAGTTGAAAAAAATTTATTTTACATAACGCATGTATATAATATAAAAGAAAAAATGTAGCATATGCTTCTCTTCTTTGAATATAAATGTGCCAGACTTCAACAAGTTTATTCACAGAAACAAAATCTTATCACAGATTAGTACATTTTTATTGAATATTTATGTTTCAAGTAGTAATAAATTTTCTTATTCATCTATGATTATTTTACTTTTTAAATTTAATTTAGATACTAAAAATTTTTCTAAAATTGGAAGAACAATGATCTTGTAATATTAAGATAGATTTAGAATCTATTGTACAATATTTATAGCATTTCATTTTAACGGTATTTCGTTTCTTTTTAATTTATAACCCACTTATTGCTTAGTGTAATTTAATTCTTTAAAAAAATAAAAAACCAGGATAGCTTCCAGATTTGTTTATGGTAATAAAAGTAATAGGCTTTCATGGTACTTCAAATATATGTCTAATATACAGCACAGGGTTACACAAATATTATTGCAGAATATAATAATGTCCTTTGATATTGCTTGTATGTAACGTTTGATATCGTCTTATACATAGATATGCATTTATCTCAATTTTTATAGAAGTTATATTCACCAATTTGTAAAAGGTCTTTATTTTAAAGTAAGATCCTTAATTGTTAGCTTAATTTTTATGTATAAATATAATTTTTCTATTACTACATATTTTCTATTTATTTAACTTCAATGCGCAAATCAATAAAATAATTTAAACTATTTTATACAAGCAAATTTGCTTATATTATCAATTCACATAACAAAACATTCAATCTCCAAAGATAAAAATATGTAGTTGCGAATATATTTTTTCTTTGATTTGCTGAATAAAAATTTCAAAAATACTTTCACAAAAAAAAAGAATGAAATACAGCCAGGTGTATGCCTTGTTATCAAACAGAATTCGATAGACCAGAATAAACATAAGCTATTTCGAAAGGATTCAGAAATGCGAGCCTTAAGGCGGAATTTTCTTGTAAAAGTCCTCTGCCAGATGGAAGTTGCCTCATATAACAGCACTTCTCAAGATCAAGTACACCAGTTTGCTTCAGATTCGAATCCCAACTTGAGGGCTCCTCTTCGATCCTGGGCTTTCACAATTTCTTGGCATAAGGAGTAGAGGGAGAGAATATGACCAGGAGCCTTCGAATAATGTAAATAGAGACAGAACACACCACTTAGGAGAGAAAAGGAACCTTTCAGGTGTCGGGGTAAGTGAAAAACCCAGCCCAGAGGAAAGAATTCTAACAAAGAAAACCCCTCTCTATTCCGGAAGACATCATTCTCACTTGGAAAAAGGAAATGTTACATTTTCATTCTCTTTCTTTAGTTCGCTTAGTAAATAGTAGAAAAGTCTTGTTTCGGAATCCAGGAGGATGCGATAGTGGCTTATCTTCAGATATGGATCAAGTTACCCTTGCCAAATTGATATGGATTGTATTCGAATGAAGAACTCTTTTTGAATGAAGATTAAGTTTAGAGATATAGAAGTTATATATTATTGTTTGTTTTATTGATACAAGGAGCTGAAACGATTTATAGAATTTCCATATGCTATCAATATCAAAGTTTGTAAACTAAAATGATCGAAACTATTAATTAATAAAGATTTCTATCCAATACATTAAATACTCCACGCTTTAAATGTGTCTCTTGGGAATTCAATCATTTTAGAAATTTAGTTTATGTTAAGTTATTACAATATTTTGTCAAACAGTTTAATTATTTTTGTTTCAATATTGTGATATTTTAACATTTTGTTTCGCCTAGTTACTTATATTGATTGCTGTAGTTGGTTAAATATATATACTTCCTAATTTATCACTTCTTACAAGCCACATTATGCAGACAAATGACTAATTAAATATGCATATGGAAAGTAGGTACAAGATATATTTCCTATTTTTGATGCATAGATAATTTCTTCAAATACTTAGAAATTTTAAGTATATAAACGAATTCGCAATGGAATAAAATTACATTTACATAGTGAAAATTACCTGTTTTTCATTTAAAATGCGTTTATTATGCAATATAATAAAATTTTCAATGAAATGCTTAACACAAACTCTTTCTTAAAATGTTTATTTTTGATTCTGTTGAAATCAAAAATATTAATATCAGAGAAAGAGAAAGAAATCCTCATAAAATAGAATATTATTTACTGGATTGCTATTTTGATTACTGAATTAAAATATTTAACCTTTATGTTAATTTATATCAGAGTATTTATTTAATCATTATAAATGACTACAAAAATATCATTACAGTAATTTTTTTAAATTTTGTAATTTTCACGGATATTAAAAACGAAGTTTTGATAAAGCTATTTTAAAACCATAAATATTTTTGTTTTAAAGCAGTAAAATATTAATAGTGTTTAAAACCGTATAAATAAAATCCTCGCTTTGCACAGCAGAATTTAAAAAAGGAAGTTATTCTTATAAACAGTAAAGGCATATCCTTACAATTAATACTCGTTATTTTCCAGTTTAATTGTGAAAATGTTTACAGTTATGTTTACATTTTTGCATACAACGATTTGAAATCTTCAAAGTGGGAATGTAATTTTTATATTTTAACTGAGCCAGCAGTGGAAGAGCGGTTTCGGAGTGATCACATTTAATGGTTTTCAAATTTAATTAGCGTAAGAAAATGCCTATGCAATTGTTTCAACTTTTTGATGGATATAAATGAAACAGCATCTTAAATTCAATTTGATAATTCATGTTGAGAAATAAAATAGGATTTAAGTAGTACATAACGAAAAATGTATTAAAGGCATAGAGATTTTTGAGCCTAATACGCAAGATCATTAATTAAAAAAGCAAGTCCATTTTGTAATACAGAATATATAAAAATTGAAATACTTAAGTTTAAGAAAAAGCTTATAATATTAACTTAATTGCTACTGTTTTAAAATAAATTACTTCAATATTAAAAAAAAAATGAAATCTGCCGATTTTTCATAATATATTGAATGTAAATCATAAAATATTAGATAGAAATCATAAACTTTATATTTCTACTTTTTCACATTTTAATAGATTTAAATTCTTATTCTAATTAGTCAGTCAACGATTGAATGTGCTTAAAATGAAACACTTTAGCAATTTGATTCATTTTGATACCACAAATTAATTACTTGTTTTAATTTTCAATGAATTAGATATTGTTCTCTATATTTTGATATGTTATCGCAAATAACTCCTTTTTTTAGATAAATTGTTAAAAAGCAAAGCACTCATATTAATACTTATATACAAATTACAAAGCCTATTATTTTTAAATGAGATCAAATTTTGAATTTTAATTAAGATATTAATGTTTTTTTTATTATTTAGTAGATTATAAGGTTTAACTGAAAAGGAAAGGGAATCCGAAAACGATTTATCACAATTTATCTTTCATTATTCATCCTCTCTGTAAGTCAGATTGAATTTTATCATAATTAAGTTTTACTGGATCTTTTTTTTTTATCTTTTAAGAAAACTTCCAATAAAAACATTTGCTAAAATATGCTGAGAATGGGATTTTTTTTCCATTATTGTTGTCATATCCATAATAGGAAAATAATAATTTTTTTAGAGCCAGTCCAAAATAATCATGTTTTCCGGATTTGTTTAACTGAGGTTTATTTCCATACATGTTACTATCATGATTATTAATATTTTTGTGATATATAGATTTTAAAAATGCTTCAAATGTTATGCAGTATTTTTAATTGGGCCTAAGTTTGAATATCACTACTTTTTTATGAATATATTATTATATCACATCATACCATTATCATATCATATCATTGTGAACTATATAATTTATTATGCAGTAATTGAACAATATAAACTTTAGGACTATTGTATATAAACTATTTTATTTTTACTTTGAGAAAAATACTTTTCAGCTTTTTAAAATAAACTATTTTTGCTAAATATAAAATGAAAAACAAATTTTAAAGCTGATTTAAGAACTTAATTAAAGTTTGACCATATTCATCATGAATAGAAAAATAATGCGTCGAGTAAAATTTTTATCTATTCTCTCATCTATCAACATATAATCTATAAAAATGATGAAAAGGTAAATTCTTTTGTTTTTTACTCCCATTTTATTATCTTTCTGACGAAGTGAAATTAGATTGAAACTTTCCCGGAAGTAATACTCCTCAAATAGAGTTAAGAAACTCTCTAACATTGTTTGAGAAGGAGGAACACATTTTCAGAGAAAAAACAAGACTCTTCGCTGAGTTGACAATTTCAATTCAAGAGAAAAAAAAAGTTTTCTAGCTTCTTAAAAAGCAATTTTTATTTGTAATGTCTTAAAACATATATTTTACGTGAAATTTTTCAATTATACCACTTGAAGTGTTTATACATTAGAATGATCATGTTTATTTTTATGAAAAATGTTACAATTCGGATGCATATTTTATCTCATATAAGCAACTGATCATCTTTAATTTCAAAATTATCAGTAATATTTAAAAATATTATCGAATTATCTTTGGTTATGAAAGATTAGATATGTATTTGATGAAAAATAATTTTCTAAATCGATTGTCTTTAACTTCATTTTCTGTTAAAGTGCGTTTCTTTTATATTATAAAAATAGTTAAGATTTTGTTGTAAATCCATTATATCATATATTGTATGAAAGTGTTTTCACTTATAATGTTTAGATTAAATAAATGGAAAGATAAATTTAGTTTTAATTACTTACATGTTTTAATCAAAACAAAAGCGTGTAACACCCGAAATTACAAAACATCATCATGTACAAGGAATTCAAAAGTTTTTCATTGCGTTTTCGCATTGATTAATTGATCTATTGATTACATTGCGCATTGATTAATTGATCTATTCTTTTAAAATTTTTTGCACACACAAGCTAATTTAATAAAATAATGCAGTTGTAAGAGAATTCATAAATATTACGAATAACATCATTTGACCGCTAATGGTTGAATCAAACCATGAATTTTTTGTTTGAATTGAAGTCCAAAATTCTAGGCTTAGACGTTAATTTTGTGGAAGATATTGAATAAAACACGTATTTTTAGAAAAAAGTAAATACTCCAACTTTCACAAGTAAAGAAATTTCTAAGATAATTCGCAAAAATTCTGTTATTGGTGAATTTTTTGGACTGTCATAATTTTCAAATTTTTTTTATCAGTACAAGTTTTTTGTCATTGGATTCGTTATGAGAAGCAGATTCAGAAATGCCATTGGTAATAGTTTTTGTAACCTTTAATAGTAATATATAATAGTTTAGAAGATAAGATAAATAAATATAATTTTTATTTACTGATTAGGAAATTTTCGTAATACAATCACTGTTTTCAATGTAAAATGTTGAATGTTTTAACGTTATATATATTTGATTTTAACCCATTTCTATGATTTAAAAAACAATGACTTTTAAAATTATTAAAAATATGAACAGTATTGTTAAATAAACACATAGATAAAAATATATTGATACCTTCAAGTGTTTATAAACTCATTAACGTGCTAAATTTTATATTTATAGAAGTATTCTAGCACTTTGAAAAGTAGTAATATACTCTTTTACATTCTACTATCAATTTTTCGATTATTTTTCCTGTTCAAATAATACTCAAGTTTTAGTGATAAAGTATCTAATACACAGGGAGAATATTTAAAATCAAGGTATATAACGATTATGATACAGAATCATACGAGATAAATAATTGCATCAGATCTATTTCTAACTGTTTTTCTCTAAATGAGTATAATAGTTTAAGAAAACAATATAAAATTCATTGGAAAAATTAAATGAAAATAATGCATTTTAAAATCTATAAGAGTTATCCCTTTATTTTATATTTTTATCCGTGAATTAAATACACCTCATTATGTATTCATAGTATGATATATATTTAAATCTAATATTAAATCAGTTTGCATTTCTGTTTTCTGGTGCTACGTACATGCTGAAAATTTTCTTCAAAACTTGCTTTCTTAATTATAGCACGTAAATTATTCCGAAAACCTCAGAAGTTATTAATTTAGTTAAATATTGATAATAGTAAATTTAAAAGTTCAGTTAACAGCTAAAGTGATTCAAATAGTTGCTGAATTTCTCAATATTTAAACCTTATATCAAATAAATAATTAAAAAAAATTCATACTATATATTGTATTGATTCTACATAAAACTTTCAAGTAAATATTTAAATTTATATGTATTTTTTAAGTTTATATTTAAACTTATATGAATAATAGTACTTTACTAAATTTTTTTTCTAAATGTCTAATTTACTGTTACCACATTCATAAAGATTAAGTAAAAATAGAATTTGTATCCTTCACATTGAGAAAAAATATTACTGTTATTTATTTTTGAATTTTTCTAGCAATTAATATAATGACATCAACGACAGTGGACTTATTTGAGTGCAGATCTGACTATTCATAGGACTTATTTATCCAGATTACCAAAGTAAGAATAAACCTATGAGACTGTTGCTGCAAATGTGACCACATCTCTTTATTAAGCTCTTCATCTTAAGCTCATGATGTCTTAAGAAGCCTTCCCCCTCATAAAGCTGGCTAAGAAATCAGGCAAAAGGCGGGCGTTCATTTAATGATGCGAGAAGTTCCCTGCTTAATGATGCGATCTTTAATGATCGTGCAATTTCGTTTAGTGGAATCGTTTCATTGATTCCGTTTCACATTCGTGCATTATTTTTGTAAATATTCCTTCGTTTCATTTCAATGAAGGAGAGCTACTAGTCCCTTAATATAGAATAGCAAATAGACCCAGAAAGCAATAAGCAAATCGGAAATTAACTTGCAACGTATTTAATATGTAATTATTTTGCAACAAATGTTTTCAATAAAACGAAGTAATATTACTTTAAATGAGAGTGATTTTTCCACTAAATTTATGCTACATTTAATTTCTACAAATCATATATAAAGTTACAAATATTTTAGTGTTTATTCAGAATTTTAAGGCAACAGTTATAATTTCATTTATACTAATGTTGTACATAGATTCAAGATGTGCGTGTATTTTCTGATTATTTTCCACCAATAGTAGAAATATTATTTATAAATAATCTTTTTTATTCCGCTTATTAATATCTCCTAACTAAATTTTTAAGTTACGTTTTTGATAAAAAAAAGATATACATACTTATTTCATATTTTTAAACAAATGCAACCCTTAAGCAGTTATTTAAATTTGACATAATTACCTTCAGTTGTATTGTTCAAATAAATAATATTCTTAAAATTTTTAAGAAAAAGTATAACATACTCCTGTACTTTATGATGTACTTATTGCTGTCAATAATATTTAAACTCTTAGTCCCTGAGAAAATTAATTATATGAAATCATACTTCAAACAATAACTCCGGATATCCAATCAGGTTGACAATTCTAATTCACCAGAGAAATGTTACCAACATAACATCTATCACCTATGAAGTTATTATGATTTCAAATTAATTTGCAGGGTCTTTAAGGAAAAAGACCTTTACTGTAAGAAAAAAATCTCTATATATATCAGCCAACCTTTTACAGTTACAAGTGTGAATAATTTTGCATCGAATGGATCCTCCACTGAAAAATTCTTACTGTCTATAAATGGTGCAGCAAACATTGACAGATTGACTAATCAGACAAGCAATCACCTAGGCATGATAGACCAGTATGCTGCTAACTGTCTGGATGAGGTTATTTGGTCTACCACTACAAAGAAACTAGATGTCTATTATATCACCGGTTGATAGCTCATTTCAGTATTTATTTTTTTATAGTGAAATGTATGGCTCACATCTGAATATTGCTTTCAAATTCGAATTAAAATGCTTGGTTCTGGTCCACTGAATTTTCGTTTTAAGATGTCATTCTCTTTTTCCAAAAAGACATAATTATGTATCACATGATGTTTACTATTAATAGATAATCATAGCTTATTTCAAATCCTTTTTAAACCTTTCTGTTTTAGGGGCTTCAACATTAATTCAGAGTGCGTTGCTAAGTCGAAACATGCATTTTAATCGTTTTTGCATATCTTATAATTTATTTTCAAAAAGTAAACATTTTGTTTTATAATATTATATTGTATTTTTACAAAGAGTACATGAAATAATTGAATCAAATAATCTTAATGTGATTGATGTTTGTTGTTTAAAATATGTCCTCTCTTTGTGGCAGTATTTTAAAATACATTTCTTTATTTTGTAAATAAGTTAGAGAATTACTTTTGCTATTTCATGAAGGAAAAATTTAGATACTTATTAATTATAAATCTAGCTGAACCCTATTACTTTATTTTCCGCTTTTAGAGAAAGTTGATTTTGTTTAGACTGTGACCATTTTGGCATGTCTAGAAGAAATATTGAGAAAATATTTATTTGGATAATTATTACTACATGAAAATGATCAGTAATATTTTTACAAATAATTCTGTTGTAAATATTTTCCTATTATGTACGTAGTTTATATTCAACTTGTAACCATGAACAATATGGATTAAGAACTTTCAGAGAAAAAAAAGACGATTATATATTGTGAGGTAATGTGTGTGTGTGACTAGCTTTACTTTTAACCAATCCAAGTTTTAATCATTACCAAGTTCACATGCAAGTAGTATACAATGATTGTGAAAAATTCAAAATGTGGCTAGGATATTTTTTTTATCAAATAGAGCAATATTTACAATATTTAATTAATCATGACTTTCCTTTGCTGCTATTATTCCTGATTTTACGCAAATTATTCAAAAAATAACAATTAAAACCCGTCTTAATTATTTTTGAATAAAAAAAATGTTTTTTTCTTTAAATGAGTGTTAGAGAAGAAAAACTATCAAACGGCATAATTCCGAAGTAAAATTTAAAGATAATGCAAAATATTTTAGTACCAATAAGCTTAGTTTATACTATGTGACACTCATTTATAATGTGTAATAAAATTTATTTAGAAATTAAAAATATGGTTTACATTGCAGCATTAAAACAATTGATTACTTTTGATTTACAATTATTTAATTAAAATATATTGCACACTAAATTTTATTAGTATAGATTAATTAAATCATGAATCTCTTCAAATATTAGTCACAAATATATGAATTAGAAGTTTATATTAAATATTCAAGAAAGTACTCGTTTACTTAAAAAAAAAAAAGCCTTCGTTTACAAGATTGCCATTTTAAACAGTAATTTTTCACTTTTTGGGAGGAAACTACTGTAATGTTCATGAATTATTTAAATGTCCTTCCTATATTCACAACAAAGAAACGCAAATAGCAAATTCATCACTTTTAATGGTGTCTTTCACTAATGATTCATTAAAAAGATTCGTAAATACATAAAATAAAACTTTAGATGAAGCTACTTTAGGAAATTAGAATGTCGCTTTTATATGTCAACAATACATTTTGGAATGAGATCAAGATTTGATTTCTTTATTAACTTTATTTTTTTCATGCCCTATTTCTTGAAAATATTCTTGAGCTTTGGACTGTGAAAGAGAAACGAATTGAAACAAGCCCTTCTAAATTCAAGAACTATTTTCTAAATAATTTCTAAATTGCATCATGGTTGTTTATTTTTAAGAACATTTTCTTTAAATTTATATTAACTATCTAATGTTTTTTATCTGCTTTCATTTTAAAAATAGGCATATTTCACAACTTCTGTGATTTAAGTTACTCCAATATTTATCTTTGATAATTAAATTTAATGAAATGTTTATTTATATCAAATCATATAAATAAATTACAAATCTCTTCCTTTTTTTTAAAAAAAGTAATATAGTTTAAAAACACTTTCTTTTAAAGAAAAAAAATTAAATTTTAAGCTATCTTTTTTTTTAACTTATAGATTAGTAATTTCATTGAATTTTCAGTCAGTCTTAATTTATTTATTTTTTTATTATTTTTCAGTAAGTCTTAATTATATTTAAAATTGATAATTTACTAAATTAATGACGAGAATGAATTCATTAATTGAAAATAAATTTATGCTGTTTTAGTTTTATTTCAGTGTTAAATTTGATATATACGTAAAAAAAAAAAAAAAAAAAAAAAAAAAAAAAAAAAAAAATCCCGTTATTACTAATACTTGAAAAAATACGGAAAAAAGCATAGAATTTCTAATTTTAACAAGAAAATAAATTACATAATCATTTAATAGCTCCAGCATAATTTAAATATTCATTTTTAAATTCATTTCTAAAAATAATATCTTTGCATGCAGATGATCATAATTATATAATAGTTTTTATGGGAATTTCTCTTAAAGGTATTTTTTCATGTCAAGAGAAAGAAATTTTTCTATAAAAGTAGTATTTATATGGTAGAAGGAAGTTTTTGCAGTATAAAAATCTAATTCTTTAAAACCTTATGGATGATTTGAAAGTTTTCTGTCAAAATTGAAGCATTAAAATATCAGAGGCATGCATTAAATTCATTTGCTTATCATTAAAATAATACAAAATAACATATTTTCAATCTATTTCCTTTATTCCATCATTGATGTTGAGAATTGATGTTGTTTCACTTATTTAGTGCTAGATAATATGTTAAATCGAATGGTAGGTTAATTTAACTTATAATTATTTAAAAATAACGAATAGACATAAAAGACTTTCACTAAAGACATGAAATTGAATATTTTGTGTCTTTTGTGAAAAATCATACATTTTATAAGGCTTAGAAACATTTATTGAATATTGAATTTCAAAACATTTGTCTTCACAACTTTCTTTAACGTGAAAAGTTTGAAAAAACTATTAATTGTAAAGAAAATTAATAATTTTTAAGGGCAAAAAAATTATTATTTTTCTGCCCATAAAAATAAAAATGAAAATAATTTAAATTTTTTTAAAATATAAATATATGAAATTTTGAAATATATAAATGAGAAGAAAAAGTAGGCTAAATTCTAAAAAAAATATATGCAATGTTTATATTAAGAGACTCAGGTCAAAATATGTAAACACACTTTGATCCGTCATAAAAATGTATGTTTCGTTTTCAAATATCAAATTGCTGATTATGGAATACTTAAAGTCCAATTTGAAACATAAATGCTTTTTTTCTAGACAAATGCGAATTACATTAAACATAGCGGCCTTCAGCATCAATACATTTCTGATTACGAGTTACCACTGCTCAATAATTTGAATCTCATTCGAAAGGAAACGTGATTTGCATTTGTACATCTCATTCTTTAATGTATCCCATAAGAAGAAATCCAATGATTTAAGGTCTGGAGAGCGTGAAGGAAACTCGACTAATACTTTGAAACCTACCCACTAGCTGGCAAATTCTGATCCCTGTATGCTCATGCATTGTCATGATTCTAAAAAGTGCGTCATCATGTTGAAAACAAAACTTCTTATTATCATATAACCGTACGAATGTCAGGAAATATGGAGTTAGCAGGAATTGTTTGGTACTTTTCGGTTGTTATATTACCTTCAAAGCAGAAAAGCCCAATGTGTGCCTTGCAGTTAAACCCCACATGACTTTATTTTAATACATATTGCATTATTTTCTTACAGAAATTGAACCTTGACGCAATTGAAGTATAGTTTTCATGACTTTTCAAAGTAAAATTGTATCAGCTACTAGTATTTGTTATTTAACTTTTATTTAGTACATAAAATAAGTCGTTGTAACATTTAAGTCAAAAACTACCAAAAATATAATTTGATTTTGAGTTGATAACTTATTGCTTGGAAACTAAATTGGCATAGATGTTTACCAATTTAACTTCAACTTGTACTTACTTTTTTTCTTTGCTGGGTAAAATATTTTTTTCCTATTTTTTATTACGATTTATTAATACAAATGTCTCATTTGTAGAAGAAAAAGTAGGAATTATTTAGCACATATAAAATTAAATTCCCACAGTAAACAATATAAACATGCAAGTTTCAAAACTAACTATCTTATATCACACTAAAAATTGCAATTTAAACCAGTAGTGACCCTGAGAATTAGAAATGAATGATTTTAAATAAAAATATCCATGATAAATAAAATCTATCAATTCTTTAAATTTGATAATTTTTAAAGAATTGCTTATATAAGAATATAGAAATCAATTCTTTAAAATTAATAATTTTTATTTATAAGGAATTGATAATTTTTATGAAAATTATCAATTCTTTAAAATTGATAATTTTTATTTACCAATTCCTTAAAATATATTTAATGATTAGATAAGAGCTAACAATTTGCCATTGCTTAAAAGTTACTAACAATTACTGTTCTCTATTATAGTATTATTACGTAATGTTAGCTTTCTTCATTTACTTTCCATTTAATTTTTATAAATTTTAAAATGAAAAAAAGGATAAAAACTCTATACTTTGAAACATTGATATTAAAGTTTAAAAAAAAAAGCAATTTTAACTATTTGACATAATAACAAAACATTTAAATTTATTAAAATTTGACATTTACTTTTCTTAGTATAATCATTAAATCACGGAAACTTAACTGAAAGAAATATTTCTGTTACATTTAAAAAATACAGCAGCAGTAACTTTAGAATATATAAAAACAAAAAAGTTCAATATTTTAAATGTAAAATTATATAGTTGAATTTTATAGAACCAAATATAAGTTTATTCACTTGCTACAGTTTTAAAAGAGATTATAGTATTTTTTAATGATTTTTGGAACTATTTACAGCTTTATGATAGAGAATTTTATAAAATTTCTAAGCATAGAACATACTATTATTATTAAAAAAAATAATAACAATAAATTCAAAATTTTCACTCGATATTTTTAACTACTTTTAAAAATGGTTTATTTTAAATATTTATTCAAATGTTGATATTTCTTGTTCAATGTTTACATTAAAAAATCGAGGAAATTTTATAAAATTTTACATTAATAAATATTTCTTTGGCTTACATAAATTTAGATGTTTCATTTAATTGACATTTTATTAAGATTTTTAAATAATAATTAAAAAAGTTTATTGATAGAATTTAAGTATACAGCCCTTATAGCAATAATTAAAACAATTAAAGCATCTGTTTATTTTAACCAGAATTTATCGAGAAATAGGGTTTCTCGGGTTGTAAATAATATGTAAGTAGTTAATTTAATCATTTTTGGTGTACAAATTTTGAGAATTATTTTTCGTTTACTTCATTTTTATATTGCTATTATACCTCTTTGAAACGACAAGAAAATATTTTTTCCGTTTTTCTTTCAACAATGAATTATTTGCTATCATATGTTAGGATAATTAATAAACAATAATTATTAGCCATTAAGCAATTGTTAGTTTCGTTTAGATATGGCTCAGATTCAGTACCAATTTATTTTATTTCTAACCAAGTATTCAATATAATGGAAATTTTTCGGTAGTTGCTAATGTTAATAATTCATATTCTAGGAACCACAACGATATATCTTTCAAAATTATCAGGACTTGTCATTTATTTTAATTGAGTTTTTAACCTATTATTGTTTCCATATCTGGCATTCAATTCCCTGGTATAATTATCAATCATTTGAAATCTCACAGATTTTTCTTATTGTGTTCAGAATCAACCATCATAACTTCACAAGCGGATATTTGATGTAAATTTTCCAGCAATGAATGTGATATTATCCTCTCTTTATCAAGACTTTTTTCTTTCTGATTGTAGGACAATTGTCAAACATAAAATAGAAAGATTTCTCTTTTTTATGAAACCGTTTGTGGAACAAATGCTATGTTGAAGGTTGATTATTCACTTGTACATTTATAGAAACCATTTAACTATGGTCAATTGCCAGCTTTGGACACTCGACACACATTTCTAGTGACAATGTATCTCATTTTATTCGAAATCAAAATATTGGTGAAGTTTATTTTTGAATTAAAACATCAATTGTTCCATGAGTGCCAGAACCGTATCTCTAAGACCTTTTTCATGTTGATTTCACGATTATCATATTATTATAATCCCTTTAAACATTATTCATTGGCTTCGAACAAATTTCATCTTGTTATGATGACATTCATTCAGAAACATTTTACTTAAAAACATAGATTGATATGCAGAAATCAAAACCATTGTTCCCAAGATATTTAATAGATATGAGCCTTGTTGGTAAAAGAAATTTAATTATGATGGGTTGGCTTTGAATGCGTGACATCCTTTCAGTGCGATGACTCAGTAATATTTATTCGTTCAATTCGACATCAAAATGTTTTAATCGTAATGCGCAATCATTGGTTTCTTAATGCTGAAATTATACTGCCACAAGCCATTTTGCAGGGGTTTAAGCCTTGTGAACGTTGACACAAACCGTTAAATAATTGTCAAATGTCTTTGGAAACATGACATTCATTTCAAGCGATAACTCTTCAGCATTAACTTACTTGAATAATAATCGAAAAATGTTGATTATTTCGAAAACCTGAACTCTCAAATCCCACTGCAACAATCTATTTCATGTTATAACGATACATTCCCAAGCTGACGTTATAGCAAAAGAATGCAAAATAAGGAACACAAAAGGAAAAAAAAACTTAATCATCTTTGCCAAATGAAACTTGAAGAGGGATGATTTAATGCTGATTTAACACTTTTAATTATTTTCTGCAATGTGATAAATTTCAAAATTACCTTTATTCCTAATAGAAGCAAAATTAACTATTTAACATTCTTGAAAAAAAATTCAATTTAGAGAAAACATTACTCCAATGATTTGGAAAATAAGATTGGATATTAAATTTATCTTGATACGAAGACCACAGTCCTCTCGTATATATATATATATATATATATATATATATACATTGTAATTTTTAAAAGCATACATATAATATGTATATATTTATTATAAGAATCAATATATTGTATGAATTTTAACTACATACTCTATCATTTTCTGAGCTCTCTAATGAGAAAAATAAATACTTTATAATGTAGTCTGAAATAAAAATAAGATACCAAATAAACAATTAACAATAAGATTAAGCCGCTAAATGAAAACAAAAACATATTAATAACCTTTTGTAAAAATTTTAGAATTAAAGGCCATGCCATTCTATGATTCATAATAATTTAGAGTTTTACATCAGAACGATTTGTGTGTATTAACTAAGCAAATTTAAAATAAATTAAAGTATTTAATTTTTTTTTCATATTAATATTCATGAAATATATTTTCAAATTCTTTCAAATAAGAAAAAGTACTTTCTTCATTGAGTATTTTATGTAATCATTGATTTATAAATATACGATATAAAATTTTACAATAAACTATTTCCGAAACATTTTATGGCCTATTTATCACAGGATTTTAAAGCTTAATTTTTTCTGTCTAAAAGCATAGTAGATCGATTCTGTTGCAACAGATATCTGCTCTAATATGACTATATATTAAAAAAAAAACATAAAATTGTTATTGCTTTAAGGAAATGTTATCAAATGTTTAGTTAGCAAATTTTAGATTTCAAATGAATTTATTATTTTGTTACTCCAAAATTATTTCGAAAACAATAATCAATGAGAAAAATAAATATAATCAATAAATTCTCTTCACAATTAATATACATGATGGTTTAAAAGAAATTAACATTTTAATGTGATTTAAGCTTTCTAAAATTTTTTAAATCAGTTTATCGTTTTCAAGATTTACAACCAGCTTATATACTGTTAAGAAATAAAATATTTTCCTTTAATGACAAGTTTGGTATGAATATTCTTATCAGCAATTTTTATAAAAATGCTACAAAATTAAAGCTAAAGTCATCATTATGTTATTTAAAAACAAATTGTGCATTTTTCATTACGAAATGGAAAATCTAAGATTTCTAGTGCAAATATTATATTGGTCCCTTGTCTCGGTATAAAAACATTAATGAAAATGTATAATATTTTTGAGTATAAATTGATTTAAATAAATAATAATATAAGGATAAGGATAATTGCAAATTATACATGAATTATCTGATTCACAATTAACTTGCTATAGCTAAGGAATTGTAAATTAACTGATGCAATAAATTTTTTTTTTATTTTAAGAAAAAAAACATATTTATGATAAGATTTTTGCTAACTTTCAAATGTACTATTTATAAGTATGTAAATAGTACATTTGATAATACTTAAATAATACTTGTAAAAGGAAATATTACAAGTATATGTTGCTCATTAATAAGGATGTTTCTTGAATATTTTATATAGTATTAATTATAATTCTTAATATCTTATAAACAGTATAATTTAATAATTTTTCAATCTATTAGTGTTTTACGATGTTCATGTTTCTAGGTTGGAATTGTGAGGCTGAATATGGCTGAATTCCATAGTTGAAAAAAAATACGCAAAATTCTCAAACAAGTTTTTTATTGATTCATAGTGAAATATTTTGTTCAGCATGCAGTATTTGTTGATAAGAATTTCATTGTTTACCCCCTTAATCTTTACTTTTAAGCAATCATTTACTGTTTTGGAATGCATCATTGCTGTACGATTTAAAGTTTGGATAATTCTCACATTCTACCTTTTTTCTACTCTAATATAAAATTTTAACGACAGTCAATAACTGCATTTTATTTTAAAATAGTTTATTTGAGAGAATAATGTACATGTATTCATATTATCAAATTTACTTAATATTTGTTTATCCATTTTAAAAACTTGGGAATAATTTGGTTGAAAAATTAAATTTTCCCAATTAAATTGCTATTAAATTATTTTAAAAATGTTATTCTTAAATATTGCAAATGTTTTTATATAGATTGGAATTATATACAATGGAGTAAGAAATAAAATAATGATATACCTTCTTTTTTAAATTTTGAAGTTTGTATTAAATTTTATGACATATATAAAACTGTGTCATCCCCCTCTAATAACATTTATGCATTAGAGCTCATTCGGAATATGATGCAAAATTTAAGAGAAAATTACGAATGAAATCTTTTTAACTAAACAAAATATAAATATTTTAGTATAAACGAATTTATATATAGGGAAATTAGATAAATAAGGTTGCATAAAAGATGAAATACTGTGCAATACTATAGTGCGCGTAATTCATAGATGCATTATTTTATTAATTTATCACGTGCATAATTGTGTTACTTTACTGTGTTACCTTTATCACAAACCTAGTTCCCCTAAGTTATCTTATTAGAAGATAAGGCACTTCTAACTAAAACTAAAAGCTGTTCCCTCGTCAAATGGAAATTGAATAACACCTCTTTTTCTGCCATTGAGGAGGGAAAAACCTCTTCGGATGTTTTGCTTTGTGAATGCAAAACAACCTGTATGGTAAAAGAACAGCAAAAAATGAAGGAAAAACGAAAACAAAATAAAGGCATCTAGAGAAATGGGAAGAAAACATTTTAGAAGTCGTTTTTCTTCCAAACCCCCCACCGAACACTCACGGTGAAGTTCGTGGCTTGAATAATGTACGAAAGGAAGAAAAGATGCGTGCGTATTGTTATCAAACCATAAAAGAATCCATGTCCAGAACAGCGAGTTTAATGTGTCCCAAGGTAACTAACGACTTGGTTCTGCTTTTACCAAGTAAGGCTAATTCGAACATTGATGTCATGCACTTGTATTATGTTACTAAACAACAAACATAGGATTTGAAATTAAAATTAATTTATATATATAAAAGGTAAATATTTTTAGAAATCGAATTAACATTAAAATTCATTTCTCTTTTACACTTTTTGGTTAATTTTATATTCTGATATTCTTTTAGAATCTAATATATTAATTATTATTTTGTCCAAAAATCTCAGTATTCAATTATTTTAGAATTTACCGCTCGTTTCAAAACTATGTTATACAATTTCTGACGCTAATAATAAATGTTTTCCTTTAAAATTTTACTCTATTAATTTGTTTTATGTTTTTTTGTTTCTAATGGCGGGCATTCTTGAGTAAAGTACCCATTAGCCCATTAGCCGTAATAAAGCCGGAACTGCTACACATTTTATCGTTACTCGGTGGGTACCAGTGAACTACGTCACGGAGGTACGAGTAAAATCACCCACGCCACACCACCGCAAACCCGTTTATAGGTGGGACACATTCATCCAACATCTTAGGAAAGGACAAGAAACATAGAGAGAGAAAGTGAAAGTACATCCATGTCCAAGCCGGTATTCGAACCCAGGTCCTACCCCTCCGTAATCAGTTTCGCTAACCACTACACATGTTCGGCTGCTGTTTTTTTATATTAATATATTAATTTTAAAATGTATAAATACATAGCAAAATATATGCTTGAAGTACAATATATTGTAAAACAAAAAGTTATGTTGCCTCATTATCAGTATATTTCAGATGGCAGATATATATATATATATATATATATATATATATATATATAAGGACAAAAATGAATAACGTAGTGGATATCTGCTTCTATTCAGAGCTACACAAATAAGTTAGGACCATTTAAAAAATTGTTATTTCGAAAAATTCTTATTTTGAATTTAAATGTTTAATTAAAATATTTTAGTTTCAATAATTTTCATATTTTCCAAAAATCAGTTGACGAATATATAGTATCTATCATCTATTTGAAGAATAATTTACATACATATTTTTTAAAATATTTATTTTTCTAAGTTTTACGTGTTTATAAGAAAAAAATATATGTTTTCCTTAATGAATTTTTCAGAAACAATAAAGTGAACAAGAAAAATGACATGTTAGAATTATAGCAAAAAATTACTAACGTTTCGTATTTCTGTTTTGCTGGTATTCGCGACAATGATAAAAAACTATTATAAAATATATACGTCTTTGTAGTATTTACCATCTCGATTTTTTGTCTGATTTCATATTAAAATATGCAACTTCTATATGCAATAAACCTTTCAGCAGTATATCTAAACGCCAACAATTTTCTGTCCTGTCAAATCCCAAGTTATATTTCTATAACTCCTAAGAGATTTGGCAAACTTGAAAAATAGAGTGGCGGCTGAAGTCTAGGCTCATATATACTTTGAAGAATGCCATTTTTCTCTTACTCTTACTACAAAGGCATATAAATTGTTAGAGTAAAGTTATCGCTCTTTTTGCAAGAGTGGTGCCGCCAAGGATCGCGTGCAACACGTTAACATGTTATGGATGGTAAAGAAAAATGAATGATGTAATGATGTTTTCCACGTTAAAGTCCGCTTTTCTTCAACTGCTAAATTTTTTTTTTCAAATAAAGACGAGAGGAGTGAAAAGTATACACTGGCGAGAAAATGCTTGCTTTTATGAGGCGAGAAAGATGGAAACTGGAAAGGATGGGTTGTTATCTTCAAAATGTTCGTCTTTGGGTATTATGCAAAGTGATAAGAATTTCTTGAATTTTTTGGAAGATTTTAAGTTTGCTATGTGAGGAAATGCTGTGAAATATTAGGCGATATCCTTGTGACTGAAAAACATAGATATTTCATTCTAAAAAATATAATAATGCATTTGTGATAAATATAAGAATACAATTTACAAATTTTAAAATTGTTTTTAAACAGTAGTCAATATGTACATGCTCTTTCCAAGTGCATTCAAAGAAAATCATGCATTTTTATTAATTACAATATTCACTCAAATGACCTAAATTTTTTTTGTTGATTATGAATTTTCATAAAATCATTTTCTTATAGCCATATTTTCTTGAACCATTTAAGTTTGTAGGAAATTACATTAGCATTAGATTAATAACAGAGAAGTGCCTTTTAAAACAAAAAGAATATCTCGTTATTGAATGTAGAAGACCAATCAGTCAAAGAGCGTGACTATTATTTTTCCTTGCATGAAAGTTCTACTCATTATCCATAAAAGATTTTTAGGGCAATTTGTAAAAAATTCTTACAACAGTCGAAAGCTGCTGTAATTTTAAAAACGTAATATACTGATATATTCATTGAAGATAAAAGATCATGATTATATTATTCAATTATAAACTTTTATAATCTTTATCGAAAGATTCTATCACATTGCTATTTTGTGGAAATGTATCTGTCTTGGTATATTTTTTGAGATAACCTAAAATTCTATTAATTGATTGCTAGAATTTATAACTTTCAATTAGAATGTAATGATATCAAGATGTGTAATATTCTGTATTATTAGTTTGCTGACTTATTCAAAATCACTTAGTGCCTATTTAATTTTTTCTTAAAATGATATGAATAATTAAAATTCAAATATTTAAGAAAGATGGATATTTCCTTGTTGCATAATTAAACCGAAGTATATAGAAACATAATGGACTTAGTCAGAAAATAAAGTAATTCAAAATAAAATACATTTCCTTTTAAGTATTTAGCTTTTAGCTTGTAAATGTTATATATAACTTTTGATATTTACAAGGCAATTATTTTACACATAATATGAAGAAAATATTTCCAAGTACTAAAATTTCATCGATCAAAACTAAACAGAAGATTCATCGAAATCTACTAAAAGAGTATAATGAGTTTTATCCCTCTGGAATTGAAAGATCTGCAATCAAACTTAACAGATTCGTTACAAAGTTTTAAAACTATGTTATTCTCAAAGTATATCTATTTGTACATTATACGTTATTTCAAGTTACTTAAAGTTTCCATTGTTTTAATTTATTCCATAACATGAAAAAAATAAGATTCCTCAGAGAATATTTATCCAATAATACCTTCAGATATTCAATGGGTTTCATTAGCATTCCATAAAAATTTAACATTTCATAAATCGAAGTTAAATTCTTCAAACAATAAGTTATGTCGGAGTTTCTAAGAGAATACGTCAAAGTTTTCTAATGTAAAGCTAAATTGTTATTTATGTTAATATAAAGCTATGGAACCCTTCCATTATAAACACTTTAAACAACATTTGGTTTTAAAACTGTTACTTGAATTTTTATATTAAAATATTCTATAAACAATTAAGAATTTCAATAAATGGATTTCAAATGCGTACTTTAGATAATACATAAGCACTATTTTATCAACATTTAGTTTTATTAAAGAATTATTTGATTTTCACGCAAAAAAATTTAAAAAATAATTAAGAACTTCAATAGATAAATTACAAATGTCTTGAAATTTTCATTTTTTCTGCTACAGCAACGAAACTATCTTAATATAATTTTTAACTAATAAAAAATTATTGATAAATTTAAAGTAATTCTTTAAAAAAATCTACCCGAATAAGAAAAGTAATGCATCTGCATACGATATTTTTAAACACATCATGTATTCTATTGATATTAACGTAATAGTATACCACCGTCATATTTCGAAAAGGTACTTAAACTCTTAGCATGCAGGCACCCATTTAATTGTTCATAAGTTCGTCTTCATCTTCTGGCTGATATTTTTGGATTGATTCAGATTTCATATTAAACTGTACACCATTTTGAAATAAGACTTTTTGTGGAAAAAGCATTCAAAGAGTGCCAAACAAATAAGTGAGTGATATTTTGCGTTGCTGTTTAATAAATACTATAGAGAAAATCAAGTCTGTATAAAATGCTAATTTTCAAATCTTATTTGTTTAAAAAAATTATCCATGAAAGACAGTATAAATTCCATTCCAAATGAATTAAATTTATAAATTGAAACATTTTATCAATGATTAAAAAATAAAAGAATACTTAAACACTTTATTTTCATTATATTGCTAAATATATTTAAACATCAACAATTAAAAATGGCATATTTTTTGGTCAGGTAGTATGGCATATATTTTTGTTTAGTGGATAAAATTCCCAAATAAATAACGCAGCGTGCAGAATAATGGATGATTTCATTTTTTAATTTTTAAAATATTT
Organism: Latrodectus geometricus; assembly: GCA_026290005.1. Lineage (NCBI taxonomy): Eukaryota > Metazoa > Arthropoda > Arachnida > Araneae > Theridiidae > Latrodectus > Latrodectus geometricus. Next base: position 10,169 of record JAPDSC010097501.1, on the reverse strand, counting down.
GAATTATTTGAAATTAAGCAAGAAAAAATGTCTTAAGAAAAAATCTTATTTTGCATATTATCATTCTTTGATAGTACTGAAAAATAATACTTGTTAAAATCGAACAATAATGTTTGTTACTAAATTATTGCATTCCTACTCAATTGTTGGAGTCATTGCATTGATATACTCTTGATTTATGTTTATATTTAATAAATTATGTGAACTAGAAGTCATCAGGTATCTCTCAGTTTGAAGAAATGGAAAATTAAAATCAAAATAAAGCTATGATCTATTACCATCAAATGTTCCTCAGAAGAAGTGTTCAGTCCTTATTAACATTAAGCCAAACATTATCTTTTACAAAGTTAGTTAACATTGTGATTTGAATTATTATAGATTACTAAAAATAATATTAACTAATTATTCATAATATTAAATGAAAAATTGTTAAAGAAGGTAATAACAAATAAAATAGTGCTGTTCCAAAATCACACTTATGATATATCAAGCAAACTTTCTAATGCTGAAAAACTCAAACGTAACCAAGACACTATCAATAAGTGAAATTCTTAAAATAAAATTAAATATTTCATCAACAAAAACAGTTGTTAGTAAGACATCCATAGTTTTTAGTAAACAAATAGTCATGGAATTTTCAAGAATATATACTTCCTAATCTTATTTAGTTTAGAACTCATTAGTTTGAGATTTGTGCTGCTTTTGGTTCACTTTTTTCGTCCTAATTTAATTTATAATTTAGTTTTCAAATTATTAATGAGAAATGTGTATATCAGCATAAGTTACTTAATTAGTTAGCTTAATATGAAGTTATGCAAGTGCCTTTGTATCTACCATTTCCAACATTATTTCTAAAGAGGCACTAAAGGCTAAAATCGGTTGAAGACTTCAATTTTCTAAACAACTGCTCCAAAAAAATTGGAATGCAGAAAATAGACATTTAACCCATTCTTTCGTTCCATTTATATATTAGAAAAAAAGCCAGAGGATATAAATTTTCGAAGAAGCTATCGAGGGCAAGTTTTTGGGTGGAAAACGGCAAGGGGCACAAGAGTCCCGGAAAACTTTGTCTAAGATAAAAACCACTATTTCCCGTTCTTTCCATCCCCCTTTTCTTTTATTGCTACTACGGGTTTTCTGATTTCCCTACGGAAACACTAAGGGATCGAAGGAGCAGAGTATTTTAGGGGAAATCTCGAACGTGAGAGGGACCTTCGCACTCGGTAATGGGCATGTCAACGCCATTTCCCCTTTTTCTTTCGTTCTTTTCCCCCAGCAACATCCCTTTGCTTTTTCACGGTACAGAAACCCCGAGGGAATAGTCTCTCCAGTAGAAACGCGATTTAGCGCTTGAATAAGTAAGATAGATCCCATAGTTCAAGTTACTGCAGTAAATAGAAGGAACTGATTGGAAGGAAGGATAGGAATTAATACGTTACTGAGGCTTTGTGTTTTCAGTAATTTGGTTAATATATAACGGTGTAAGAAAAATGAAAATTATAAAATACATAAATAGTAGTAATCACTTAAAAAAGAAAACGAAAAAATGTTTTTCAATGAATAATCCTGTTTATTAAAGTTATATATGTAATACAAAGTAATTTTACGCTGTTTTTTGAACAAATAAGAGACTACTTCTTTTTTCTACATGAAAACTGCATGAGCGATGAATATAATATAAATATTTTCCAATGTTTATATCAGAACAATTATCTTAATAAACAATTTTTCAATGGTATATATTTTCGTACAATGTTCTATATTCTAAGAACTATTTTGTATTACTACATTAAAAAAAAAAAAATATTTGTTGTATTTTGCTGAAAAGGAATATTCCTATAAGTATTTTTATTTACTAACTTAAAATGAAATATAATACCAATGCATTACCAAAAAATAATTAACACTTGTGAAATGATACATAATATTTCGTTTACTAAAGTAAGTTTCAATCTTTAATTTATGCAGAATGTAGATAATTTGATTTCTTAAAATTAAATATAGATATCCAACATAAATATTTATAACCGATAGAAATTTTTCAGCAGCTGCTTAGTTACCTAACTGATTAACTAGAAAAGCAATCAAAAATAAACAATTTAATTAAATTTATAAATATTAATAAAAGTGTTGGTTTTTATTTCTTTTTTAATGCCTTTAAAATTCCTAACAGTATATATAGCTTCCAAATCTTCATTACATATATAATTCGGAGTGAATGTAATTAATCAAAAACATATCAATCTAATATTTCTCAATTGATGCAGCAAGGTTAAATGATGGTAAATTAACCTTAACGTTCCTTCACTCAGGTCAAACACAATGAAAGCTTTCATTATCAATCCTGTTTCAGGATTTAAATTTATTACAGCTTCATTCCTTTTTCGATGGAGCTGTGCGGTTACGACGCATTTAACCAGTTAATTGCAAAGCCTCTAATCGATGCCAGCTAGAAAATAAAACCATTCCATTTATTCAAAAAGATAATACTTTTTCATTTTCCTTCCTGCTCTATAGTGCTCTGCAAAAGTCAGTGTGAAAAAAAAAAATAGAATGGATAGTTTTTAATGATCTAACGCATTTACAACATCGTATCATTCATTTTTGTCATTATCGCGCCACAGTATGGGACTCCTTTTATGGACTCTTTTCTTTCTCATAAGCACGCGAGTTTGGGATATTAAACGTTTGAAACACTCCTTTATTACTTTTATGGGTTTTATCGCGATAAACGTTTATATCGTACCAGAAATACCTTGTGGTAAGATGTTAATATTTTATCATTTAGAAAAAAAATGATGATGAAAGCATCAGTACTCAGCAATTATGCAAACTGGATTTCTAGATATAATATCTTAATTTAGGTAAATTTATAAATTGTTATTTAAAATTTTAATTATTTTGCCCATGAAATTTGATTCTTCTAATTTTGAAGAATCAGAATAATACAATAATTGTGATGATTAAAAACTAAGTCTTTGTTAAGTTTTTAACAAAGGCTTATATTTTAATTATTCATATATTTACCAATAGTTTTGTGATTTGTTGATAAATTTATTCTCTTTTGATATATATTCCTTACCGTTTAGTACTTTTAATATTTTAAATAATAAATTTTATAAAGTTTCCTTTTATTGCATTGGTTATTAAGTAAATTAAGGAAAGATATTTAATAAACATGTTAGTAAAAACTTATACAATTTAGATTTTTTCTAAATCTGAAAACACTTTCGTTTAATAAATTGATCCTAAAGTTATAAAGCTTAATAATATAGTCAAATAAGAAAATAATTTATCACAATTTGGTCTAAAAATATTTTCGATCTCAAATAAAGCAGTGATTGTTATATTTTCTTCGTTGATTCATTTCTCCCGGAAAATATTGAAATAAATTATCCTGCTCAATTAATAACTAGCTATGTTCTATTTAAACATGATGCTTTGTATATTAGTATAATGTTTTAACTATTTAGACTAATATATAAAGCATGAAGTTGATATTTTTTCTATTTTGTATTAATAATTTATTTCAAATTAATTTTGCCTATTTGATTTTTGTTTATTTGTGACTCAATGATCAGTTTTTGCTGTCAGTTATAATAATAATCAGTAAATCTGATTATTGTATTCAAGATTGATTTTGCATATTTGATTTTATTTCTTTATCAATCAATGATCAGTTTTGCACACCAAAACTGAATAGAGAAGATTCAGCAGTTTAAAAAATGCATCTAAACTTCTAAAACGTCATAAGTCTAATATGGAATTTAAACTACGAATCATTGAAACAAAAACTAATACGTTTTTCTTTCAACTTTAAGCTTGACAATTTTTGCTAAAGTCAAAATTATATAATGAAATCTAATTATCTTTAATCATCTCCTAATATTACAAAATTATCAAAAATAACATTATATAATACATATAATACTAATTTTAACTTAGTAGTAAATTTAATAAATGCATTTAAAAATGCGCAGTTGAATATTTCATACATCATTAAGCAAATAAAAAGGATTTTTGATTGCTATATTTGATTATTTTCAATATAAATAATATAATTTTCATTATTTCATTATTTTTAATATTTCATTATTTACGACAAAATAAATCTTTTTTTGCTTGTGAGAAATAATTCAAACATTCTTGTTTAGCAAATAAATACTTAATAATGGCAATCTAATATAAAATTTCACACTATTTTCATAAAATTTTCTTAAAAATCTTGACTATTTTAATAAAAATCTTTATATTTGTTTAAAGAACATATTTAAATATAATTTAAAATCTAAATAATGCAGTCAACTTTTTGCAAGAAAAGACTGTATTCAAAATAATGCACTATAAAAATTAAATCGATTTCATGACTTAAATGTTATTAAAATAGATTTGAAGATGTGATTCAGAAATTTTACTGCACCCAATGTAAATGAAGCTAAAAAAGTATTGGATTTGTCTTTGAATAAATATCCATATTACAACCGAAAACTTTCTTAAATGAGTTTACATTCTGAAGATAAATATTTTGCAAATTTTTGAAGTTTTGATATGATATTATGAATAAAAGATAATATTTAACTCATGTGAATTACAATAAATCGTTAAAAATATTCGCTTTACAAACTGATAAGAGACCATATTGTAAGATTATAAAAATGTTGCATTTAAGCAAGAATAGAATCACATATATCATAAAATATATTATACTACAGGGTTAGTATATGTAATAATTAAGTATTCTATATGTGTATGCAATACATTTAATATAAAATGATTTTTTTCTGATTACGTATTGAAGTTTTAATATGAACTATCTCATTTAAATGATAAAAATCATTATATTATAAATCATTATATTACCAATATAATGAATGCATAATTTATATCTACAAACCATATATTTTGTTGCAAATAATTTCTTTCGGACTCCATATTTATGTTTCAGTAACGAACTACTAACTGAATCGCATACTTTATTTATGCCTTCCTTTTGAGTAATACATTTTGGTTTTTAGAAAACATGAAAGGAAAGCTTCCTAAATATTTTATCAAACCACGTTATAAACAAGTTCTAAAAATCAATAAGTTCGAAATACATCTTTCTGCTTTTCGTTCTTTTGAGTATTACAGAAGCTAAGTAAACTTTATAAGGCTTTTATTTTATCCGAAAACAAAACATGTAATTTTTTTTATCGATTTTTAATTTTGAGAGAATGAAATGACTTGGTTATTCTATATGCAATGTAAATCGGAGTATTTCCATTTAAACACTAATATTCATTTTAATGGTACGCATGTTCTTAAATATGCAAAAGAAAAATATTATGAAATCACGAATAATTTATTTATGTTAATATGCCGGCAGAAAATTTTTAAAAAAAGTAATAAATATATGACTATTTTAAAGATAAGAACTTATTTTAGTTTTATTCTAATTTATTTACATTACTATTTATCAATATAAATTTTAGAACTTAGAGACAATAAAATTTACAGAGTAAGAATAATTTGCTATTAACTTAGATAATATATTTAATTAATTGAATAAATGTATTTTACAGTTAAATGTTCAAAATACAGCATAATATGTTAAATAAATTATTAAATTCTATTTACTAGTGATTGAAATAATTTCATTTTAGTTAATTTATTTATTTATGAAATACATGGTACTAAAACAGGCAAAAAAGTATATGGTTCACTGAATTTAAAAACGTATTTAATTAAATTATCAAATAAAATTATTGGTTTATATTTTTAGGTAATTTGAAATATATATTAATTTTTCAAATAACTTATATAGTTGTGTGTTTTAAATGTAATGCATTTTTAAAATAAATTATCTTAATCCCTTATCTTAATTTATTCCAAAAATATTTTCTTAGGAATTTATACAGGAATTTAAGAAACGATAATATCCCTAAATTACATCCATCTAAAGAATAAATATTTAATTTATTTTCTCTAATGATACTATGCATTGCCATATAATTAATTGTATATCATTTTTAAAATTTTAAGTACTTTCATATGTTTATATTCAAAATTACAATTTTGAAAAAAAAAACTTCAAAAATGTTATTCCAAATATTCAATGATTATTGCTGGCATTTTTGTTTTCGAGTATCCAAGAAATAGAGAAAAGACCGAAAGATAGAATACCAATCTAAGTGTTCAAAGTCTTAAGAGAATTAGTGATCTAGAACATCAAATTCGCAAGATTAAATGGTGTGAATTATTATTAAAAACAATTAATTACATATCAGTATCATTTTAAGAAATCCTTGAAAAGTGTTTCTTATTAAAGGAAATACATCGGTGTAAATAGGAAGGTAATAGTCAAATTAAGTTCATAATATTATAGAGATTCATAATGCCTTTATAAATAATTCTTAAATTGAACCCAAAAATTTATTTTTATATTTGTACACAAAAAAACATTTTGACAAAGATTTATTCCTTGTCTGTGAATGCTATCATCTATATTTTTTATATTTCTATACATGCATAACTTAGCTGCAAATTTTGAATTGAAATACAACAATACACTAGAAAAAAATCTATGTTTTAGACTGTATAAAATATCATCATTAATAGACTAGAAAATGAGAGAATATGTGAATTAAAATCTCTTCTGGTAAAATTGTAATCTCTTCTGATTTAATAAAAATATTGTACTTACCTTTTATGATAAGAATCAAAAGTGACGAAGTGAGGTATGTCCGCCTTCCAGCCTGTGATGGCTTACAATAACTCATTTTCTTTCCTTTTTTCCTGTTCGAAATCATTATTTTGCACGTTTCTCTAGTTGCGACAAATAACTTCAATAATATTTTGTCATTAACAAATCTTAAAGCTAAAGTATTTTCTGTATTTTAAAAGAGATAGCCAAATTTGCTATTTAATTTTTATCAATCACTTAATATCCACAATGTAGAATTGTAGTCTACATATGTATAGAGTAATCTGCTAACAATGATTTATTTTAAATCTTCATTAAACAAGCATCATATTCATAATGTACGAAGAAACACTTTTTTGAATATTTCACAATAAATTCATTATTACTACATCTGTATTCTGGATTTAAATTTAACAATGACAATGTATTTGCGAGATACTGTTAATTTTCAGGATTTTTTCTTAAAAGTTTGTATAGGAAAATATTTTCGATATTAAATAATAACTTATATTGGAAAAATGTTAAAATTCAAATATTTGGATTAAAAACATTTAAAAGAAAAATAAACTGCAAATTCCCATCTTTCTCTGAGTATGATTTTTAATAGTAAATCACAATTGAAAATATACTAAATATAATTTCAACTAGAAATGCATTTTATATATGTTATCATCCATAATAACTTAAGATAAAAATAACGCACTATACATATCGTTTGCAATCACAAAAGAAACGCACGTGTTTCTTTCGCAATAGAATTTTCGAACGAATGGTGTGAGGATAGAACATACACTTAAACGTGCGATCTTTCCGAAATCTCATCTGGATGTGAGGAAAAGGGTTGGTTGGAGTTTTCCGGTAGAATCCGGGAAATCGGAGTAGCCGTTTCCACCAGGAGTCGCACCAATCGCGGAGTTGTTTATACAGAAAGACTTGCGGCCGAAAACGACTTGTTTTATAACGTGGCATAAAAAAAAAATCCTCAGCGCTTTTGCCGCATTAAAATTTTATGAGCTGCGGAACGTTTTTAGGGGGTTGGGAATGAGAAATTGGGCTTAAGAAGCATGAGTCTGGGAAACAGAAAAAATATTAGATCAGTGGTTTCCATGTTCGCAAATAACAATTACACTAGCAGTTATAAAAAGAGAAAAATGAAAAAAATTATTAAGCTGATTCTATTATCATATAAAAAGCGATGTAAGAACACGATCACATTTATTTTTAATTGGATGGATCGTGTGTAATAAAAGAACTTTTTGGTAAAAATAAGAACCGAGCAAATATAATTGCCAAACAAGATCATTTTTAATTAAACATTTTATTGAAACAAAAGTTCGGAAATTTATTTTCTGAGAAAAATGCAAAATATTCAATTTTTCAAAAATGAGAAGGAATAAGTAAATATTTAATAATGATATTTCGTAGAAATATTTCATAAGTTAAAAGAATTTAAAAAAAGTAATAACTAAATTGCAGCCAATTATAAATAAAATTTAATTAAATGAAAGACCATTATAATGTCATATATTTCAAAGGTCATAAAATGTAGTTATTAGAAATCCTCTCGGTATTGATAATAGTTGGAGTTATCTAGAGGGTCAACTTAATTAGAAACAATTCGTTATAAACAATAGTAAACAAATACCAATTACTACTGTTTTTTTTAATAACTTTACAAGGAAATTGCATAACCTCGTCTTTAATTCACTTTAAATAATAATTTCTATAAAAGCTTATAATTCAAATTTTGTATGTAGGAAGGCTCTTTCAAATATATCTTCATTTTACCATGTACAACTAATCACAAATCTGTAAATGGTGATTATTTGGAAAACACATAGCTATCAAAAATGAAATTATTTATTTAAAATCATGGTCAATCACAATTGCTTCTTTAGTTTACTGAAAAGCATTTTGTAGTAAAAGTATATTAATACTTAAAAACTTTTAAATCTATTTACTTTATAAATATTTAGAATATCCCAAATATTTTAATTGAGTTTATTCAAAAAGGATTAATTTAAGATTATTCAAAACGAAAAATTTAAGTATTTAAAAATTGCAGTCATATCATAAGCTCAGAAATTGTAATGCAATTATTTTCTCAAAATTTTGCCAAAATCCAATATTATTAGTCCATAAGAAAAGAGTCCTATAATCTCCCATTCTTTTATCTCGTGTTGTTATAAATCATAATTTATTTAAAAGAAAAATACCATTTATGATGTAAAAGTCATTCATAAATATTGGAGTGTAAAGAATTCACTACTGTTTAAAAAACGTATTTTTTTTGCAGAGTTGGATATAAAGAATTGCACTGCAATATCAATAAAATAAATTAAGAAAAATATAAAAATTTGCTATACAATCTACTCATTTTAATGAAATTATGAAATAAACTACATTAATTGAAGATACTTTTAGATAAGTTTGGTTTTAACTTTTATCAATATTGGATTTGAAAGGAAATAAATAAATCAAATTAATTTTGTTTTCCTTAATTTAGAATTTATATTTGTTCTTGAATTTTCTTTGTGGTTGAGACAGCTAAGTATTGTTTCTTTTAACACATTCCCTTTATGGTAAAATATGAGCTTAGATCTTGACAAAAAAAGAACCATTAATTACATAAATAATGAGGTAAACAATTATGACATCAGGTAAACAAAAAGGAAAATATAAATATGTTCTGCGTAAAAGTAATATTTTATGCAAAGTTATTTTTGTTTTCCGAAAAATTATAAACAAATCTTAGCAATTAGGATATTGTTTGCTCCCTAGGATTACACAAGCTATTAACAATCCAGCAAAATTCAACAATACTAGTATAAAGGAAATATTCGTGCTACTTACCATAATGCTATATTTCTATATTTTTTTAACCATCCTGTTTCGTTTTTATTATTATTTATACCATGATATTTTTATTATATGAAAGTAAACTAAATAAAATTATTGAACTTGCTTTAAATTAGGATACTTAATACCATTAATTCATGAAAAATAAATTAAAACATTTTAATCATTTTTCATTTTGTTTGTTTACTGTTTGTAAATTTGAGTAGAAAAAAAACGATTAAGTAAAATTAAAATTTGAATAATAATTATAAGTATTTAATAGCATTCTGATTAGGAAATAAGTTACTATAATTATTAAAAGATACTATCGAAAATAAATTTGCATAATAATTATCAAAATACTTCAAATAGTTTATATGACATTTATTAAGTAGCTGGCTTTTTACTTAACAAGTAATTTTAAAATGCCTGCATTGTTTAACAAATACTCTAATATAACTAATTAAAAAACGATGATCTTCCAGTTAAATTATTTATTTTTTCAAATTTTTATTAATTTTGATGTATATTTGTTAATTTCATTTCTGATTTGATGTGATGTGTGATAATGAGTTTTATTTAAATATTTGTATTCAGGATTACGAAGTACTTAAACGGAGATAAAAAATAATGATAAATTCAGTAATTA
>JAPDSC010097500.1:0-23012 GCA_026290005.1 Latrodectus geometricus | reverse complement strand
TATATATATATATATATATATAATGTGGGTAGCAAATTAAATCATATCGTAAATATTTGAATTGTTAATAAAGGGGAAATTTGTGTTTTGAAGTAAGGCCTTTGTTTGAAAAATTTTCACATTTATTTCCTAATTTAAATTACTATGTAAATAGTTATATTCCATATTTGATTAGTCAAGAAAGCTAAGTAAATATGTAACATTTGTAAATAATGCATTGAAATATATTTTTCAGTAAAAAATATATATAATGTTTATAAATGTATGCATCTGTTCGCATTATATTATTAATTTTATATTCTACTGCATGATTTAGAATGTAAAATCCCTTTATTTAATTTCACGCCTTCCTTTTTAATGTTTTCCTTTATGGGTAATACTTTTTATTCTAGATTGCATTTAGTTCTATATTTCTAAATTAATATTATTATTTTCAATATTTATTATTATAGATAATATGTAAAATAATATTCGAAATATAATTAATTCTGTATTTATTAATTTAATTGTTCTAAAACTTTAGTATTTAATATTATTATATGAAAATTGTTCGCTATAATTCCCACCACATTAAATAATTGAGGAAAATTGCTGTAAAGCTCTTTAGCAATGTGTACATGTATGTATATATATATATATATATATATATATATATATCTATATATATATATATATTGTAACAATATATATACATACATATATACATGGATTTCCTAACTTGTTTTTACAAATTCAGAGGGGTGAGAGTACATATCCAAACAAACAATAATTACATAGGAACACAGGTTCGCATTCCAGTCTGATAGCAAGAAAAGAAGAATCCACTTCAGAACTTACAATTATGATGGGTAATCGGATGAATAATATCAAAATTTTTACAATCATAATTATTGCTTATAGTGAAAACCGCACAACAAATACTCAAAATAACAACCACGTGTGCCATTGCACAGTTGACAAAGGCGAAGGAACGATTGACTTACCTTCATGAAGATTGCAGGTTTTGTATTAATTTTATAAAACAACAACGAGCGAAATTCTAACCACGAGATCTTCAGCTGAATCCACAGGTGGCTCATGCCCTATTTCATGTGCCTCAATAAGAAAATTCAGTGGGTTGAGATATAGGGAGTGAGGAAGCCAAGCTACAGATTTGCTATGTCCAATACATCGTGTGGGATACCATTCAAGATCATTTTTTGAAAATGTTATGCAGATAATACATAAAGCAATGATGTTGAGATCCTTCTTAAAGGACAATGTCTACTCTGATTGACTTTCTCTGGTAACAAACAAGAGCTGAATGCGTCTTCTCTGTAGAAATTTGGATATGGTAAATTCATGATAGATACTTGATGGGCTTTCTACTTCCCACTTTTCTTCCTCTCAGAGTGCAACCCTATGTTCTACGCAATTGTTGCTTGTATGGATGGGTAGTATAACGCTATATAATATATATATATATATATATATATATATATATGTAACTGATGTAAAAAATGATCAATGGTAGTAAAGTAGCAATAGTAGTAATTGTTATAAAAATGAAATTTTCCAGGAGTTTTTCAAGTGTAAATTAATTATATGTTAAAAACGAAAACCAGGATTTGAACGAAGTTAAATTGCTACGTAATCTAAAAACTGAATATTTAGAAAGCTGATTGCTTTATGATTTTTTTTTTATCATAGAAGAAGTATCGCTTTTTCATTTTATCTAATAAATAAGAAGAAATCATTTAACAATATAAAAACTCAATTGGTGTTAAAAATGTTTAATTATAAAAATTTTATAATTTTTATAATTAACCATTAATATAAAAATATTCTTAAAAAATATATAATTATAAAAATATTCTAATTGAGAATAAGAAGTTTTACTTATTTACTACAATATAAAACACATTTTTTTTGTTTTATAAATTTCAAGTACATTATGTGAGCGAATTCAATAATGATAAACTGTTCTCATAAATAAAATTTAAATAAATTTTATACACATGTATATATCAAGGAAGAAATATAACTAAATGATGATTGCGAACACGTAAATAAATATTTTCTGATTCCTCCCTAGTTTAATAAAATTTTAGAAATGTTATTTCTCATTAAAAATTTAATTCAAATATATGTATATATTATTATATTTTTATAATTATTTTAAATAATTATATCGATATATTTATAGATAAAATAAAATAAAACATTTATTATATAGATAAAATATTTTTATTAGCATAACATATTAAAAGTTTTTAAAAGTGTGTAGAAATTTTTTGTTTTTCTTAACTTCTGTAAAGTTAACATATTTATATAGGGGTACAATAAAGTAAAATTTTGTTATAGAAATTTTCTTTTACAATTACGAATTGAATTAACTAATTAATCATGTAATATTCATATTAATATTTGTATAAGTTTATGTAGTTGCATTTTATACAAAGTTTTCTCATTTAATATATTTATATCATACAATACATTCCTTTTTCAGAAAAACTAAAAATATTTTATTCAGCGTGCCTTAAAATAATATTGAATTAAACTCATAGACAAGGAACAAGTTGAAATGCATGCCTATCGTTCTTTGTATCATGCAAATTCACATTAAATGCTGTAATCAACATTTAATGAAATTCCTAATTTTCCACAGCATTTTTTCTGAGGTCTAAAAAGGTTTCTCTTTATTTGCAAACTATTTTATAAAGTTTTCATTAACTATATAAATATAAGTCAAACCTTTGTTTTATAAGATATTTTATAAAAAATGTCTGTCATCTGCGTGTTAGTTGCCTTTTCTTTTGATCTTGTTATCATTAAGGTAGTCTCTTTAATTTTGTTTTCAGGCAGTTGAAAAATTAGACTTATAGAAAATCCTCATAGTTACATTTATTTTTCAATTTTCCCCCTTATTTAAAATATTATGGCATCAATGGCATTTCAATGTCAAATATCTTAGTAAAACTAATAATCTCGACAATCATTTTGGACATTAAGGTTAAGAATACCAACATTTGTTTCATAAAATTAAAAAGCAAGAAAATGAAAATGTTTCCATAAGAATAAATTTGTAAAAATAATTAATAAAAAATTAAAAATGTAAATATCTGCTTTTAATAATAAGCTTATTTTTTATAATTTGTGTTGGCAACATCTATAACTCTTTTGTTTTTAATCAAAAATGTCTGTAAGGTATAATAAACGCTCTAAAATAATAATTATACTTAAAATTATAAATCATTATTTCTCAGTTTTCTTCTAGATGAAATTTATCATAAAAAAACATGGATTTTCATTGTTGGAGCTTATTATTAAATTAACGCAATTTTACAAAGTCATTGTTTTGTAATGGGTTGGTCTGCATAAAGAAGTTGTGTTGTAAATACGCATCTAGTTGATTCTTGAATGTAAATTTACATACAGTTCATGACAGAAAAATAGTGTTTTACTTTCTCTTATATTCCAAAATTATACTTTATGCTGATAAAACTGATTTGTTTAGTTGCACATATCTAATACATTGACTGGATCTCAACTATAAACAGTGCTTCTCAAATATAACTGTGCTTAAGTGATCTGAAATGTTGAAGTATCTTGGCATGATTGTATTTAATACTTCATTTTATAGAGAAGTATAAATGTCAGTGGTTTTACATGAAACGTTAAATGTGCTCGAAACATCTTATATTATTACATGTTCTTAAAATTTTAATTTTAATTATTTCGAATAAATAAATAGACTCAAATTATATTCAATCTAAAAGAATTCCTTTTTTACTTTTAAGAAATCAGTGTCTCAATATTTAGTTAATCTAAATACACATTAAATCCTTAAGAAACAATAATATTATACGTATATAAATATTTTTGATAAAGAAAAGCTAAAAAATGCTATACTAGCTCCAAAGATTAAATTAAGTTCAATAAGTTTACGAAAATAATTTAAAATATAATGAAGCATTGGTCTATATTATTTTCTTTTATTACTGGAAACCGTTTTATTTCCTTAACAAAATATGTATTTCTTTTACTGAGAAGAAATTAATTCAAATCACCAAATAACTAAGCAATATTAAATTGACGTGATTTATTGATATAGCCTGCAGTAGATATATTAAGATTGCACAAAATATTTTTTTTTTGTTTTTCTTATCACTTGCAAATACCAGAAAATTATGTATAACTTGAATTATTTTCAATACAATATTTCCGAAATAATAATTAACTTAATACAAAATGAAAATTCCTTTGGAGCTTTTGTTTGAAACAAAAAAAAAACTTATACATATAAGAAATATAGGCTTAAAAAATATGACAAAATGTAATTTTAAAAATATCGAGCTTTTGAAGATGACAATATTGAAGTTACGACATGAAAAATTTTCCTCTGAAACTAGAGGTCAATTGGAACACACTTCAATTAAAGTAAAAAAATATATTTAAATATAAAATACACACATATTATTGTATACATACATAACACACATAAATGTATACATAAACACTATAAAAATAATAGGGCAGATTTTTTTTGGAAAAATATGCGTGTTTTGTCTTATAAAGATAGTATTTTCTTCTAAATCGTATAATTTTCTTTTATTTGAAGTAAGTAATTAAATACGGTTTTGTTTCTGATTATGTAATATTATTAATGATCATAAAGAAATCCATTTTTAAAAGAATGACTGAATTATTCAAATAATTTCCATCAAACAAAGTACAATTTCTCAAAAAGATAAAAGGTACTTGACATTAATACAACCGATTTTATTTATAAGACATTCAGGAAAACAGGATTAAGTAATGCATAAATGTAGTTAGTAATACACTTAAGTAACTTTATAATATTTATTTGAATAAATTGTTTATTTTTAATCGTAATTTGACTTTTAAATTTAAAAGCCTTTTATATAGAGATTTTTTATCAGACAGAGTGTTAATAAGTATTTAATTGTGTTATCAACAAGTAACAATAAGATTAAAAAATTAAGTCAATTTTCAGCAGCCATGAAGTGATCTGCGAATATTTTATGCTCCAGAATTTATTTTTAAATTTTTTTTACAGTTCTTTTTGTATATTTCTGAGTTATTCTTGTGTTTTGTTTTGATGTTCCGAATTAATAAATGATTTTCATTAGACAAGCTGGCGTTTTTTTTTTTTTTTTTTTTTTTTTTTTTTTTTTTTTTTTTTTTTTACATTCAAGAACGGATACTAGTCTTAATTTCATGAAAAAAATTACGAATTCTCAGTAGATTCAATCAATGTCAGCACACAACTTATTAGTTCTCTAGAACTCATTATTTTACTTTTAAGTTGAGCTCTTTTAGATAATATTTTTAAATATTGCTTTAGAAAAATTTATAAAACAACTTAACAATTTCATTTGCTTTTCATCAATCTCAAAAAAGTTTCTTTGTTTTCTAGCAATTTAAGAGTCCTAATTATTTACAAATTCTCACATTCCCTTTGATTATAACAGATGGGTTTTCTTAACTATAAATTAAAATCTGCGCAAGATCAAGAATTTCAAAATCATTATTTTTTTCTCGTTATATTTCAAAAACGTAATATAATCATTTGGTGTAGTTCAAACGATTAAGAAATATGAAATAGAATACAAAGATTAATTTAAAATTTTTGTTGTAATTAATATTTGAAAGAGTTATTATCTTTAATGCATTTTCATTTAAAGATTATACTTTTCGAATGTAGAATCAATTTCATATAAATGTAGTAATCTTAAATCAAAATATTTGCCCCTAATTTTTTTACACATCTTCAAATTAATCAGAAATGTTATCCTAATAATTTTTCAGTTTTATTTAATGCAAAAAGTAATTGGGATCAGCTTTGTATAAATTTAAAATTGTTTTTCAATACTACGATTCCAAGTGATCAATTACGTTCTCATAAGCAAATACTTCAATTTTCACTATTTTTTATTATTTTGGAGAAAAGTCGACATTAACACTTAAAACGTATATTTGTTTATCTGTTTCAGTTAAGTTGGATAAAAGTGTTATTAATAGCATTAAAGAAATTGGTAAGCGACTTATGTATTAAAACACCAAACTTAGAATGGAACTAATTGATTAAAGCTTCGAAAAGAAACCTTTTCAATCTAACTTTATTATCACAGTTTAGATTTAATTCTCAGTAAAAGGATTCTCATTCCGCAAAAGATCCAATTCTCACTTCTCCTAATTCTACCTGCTGGCAGACATTATTTATAATATGGGAACTCAATCGATGTATGGATTAATCCTATTGGCTTAATTAAGATAAATGCATTTATTGGATTTTCAATAAAACACGAAATGGTAGATAACTTCTTTCACTCCCCAATCAACTCTGGAATTCGGTAAATATAGTAAATGATACTACGCGCAAACTGATTCCTTAAACTCCATATTTTTATATGCCAATTTCGATACTTGAAGAGCTTGGAAGTGATGTATCACAACATGCGAAGTTTTTCTCCGATATTTCAATAACGACCATTAGGATTAACACCGCAACAAATAAATGAATTGAACTACCAGAAAGAAATTGATTAGAAATTCATTTTGATTTAGATTTTTCGTTACTTAATTACTTGAATAATATGCTGAATTTTATTTGAAATGAAGACAAATGGATTTCGGTTGTTTCGGTAGAAGCATTTGAGTTTATTAGGGGAATTTTATTTTTAAACTATCTTTAAAATAGGAAACATTTGGCTAATAAAAAGAAGAAAAAATATATTTTACCATAAATTTAAAAAATATCATCTATTTTTCTAATTCAAAATTACCATGCAATAAAATATTAATTTAAATTATTACAAAATTACAATACTTTAAATAAAAAGTAACATTAAATTTCATGCATAAAAATAATTTTATTTATTACTTTAAACATATAAAATGATTTGAATCTATAATAAATATTAATATAAAAATTATGACAATTTTATGCTTTAAAAATAAAAAGACTTTATTCTCGACATTTTTTTTCTTTTCCATAGAATGGTTTGATTATTTTTAATAATAAAACTGAATACAAAAAATAATAAAAATTAAAAAATTAAAAAAATAAGACTGGTAGTTTGTAAAGCTTAAAGAAACCAAAGCTTGTCCATAAACTGTAACATTTAATGAATTTCATCAATATGTAATCAAAATGTGTAATCAAGTAAAAAAAATAATAATAATTAGGTTTATATGTACATGATATGTCCCTTATTGGTTTATTTTAGAACATTTTATTCATTAATTCATTCTCATTTTCTATAATACTCTTAGAAATGAAACATTAATAATAAAAGATCATGTGAAGATCTTATTATGTTAAAAATCTTTATTCAATTTAAAATTTTTGTTTTGAAATGAATAAATATGTGACCTTAAAAAAATTTATTTAAATAATTATAGATATAAATTTTAGTATTTGGTGATGAATATTGAAGGATATTATGGATAGATTTGCTTTCACATTGGGCATAATTCGTCATTTCTGCAAAATCTAAATTCAATGAGAAGCGCGCGTCACAGTTAAACCGATGATTTCTTGATCAATTCCCAGATACAATGAAAGGTCTTATCAAGAGTCCCATCCCTCACTGCTGCCAATGAATAAATGAATCACAATGGCACTCTGTTGACCACGGGATCACTGAAGGCGAAATCTGTAAGTGGAGGGGACGCTGTGGAATAAGAAGCTGATCGATAAACTCGATGGTCAAAACATCATTTTCGGGAGCAAGTGTATTAATCTGCTATGTGATGGATGTTTCATTTATGAGCATTAGACATGTTGTTACTTCAGGGTTTTCCCGTGAGTCTTCATAGATTAGCAGACTCATCGAAACATTTTGGTAATTACGAAATTTCATCTCCGACATTATTAATATATAATAAGCACATAATACAATTTTTTGGCAATTTCTGCATTCTACATCATAACAAATTATTTTTAATATTTATAATATATAATAAAAATTTCCTCAATTTAATCATAATTATTTTAAATATTAGTTTATGGTATTGATTGATACTGACTTCTACTTAATTAAATAGCAAACTTTTATAAATATGTGATCTTTATTTTAAAATTTTTATTTCCCTAAACTGTATTAAATAAATAATTGTTAGTAGTTTTTTATTACAATTTGCTTTCTTTATCATAAAATGTATTGTACCAAATTTGTATTGCATATCAAAGTACCAATTTTCTCTAATTTGCTTCAATTTAAATTTCCAGTAGATGATAATGTCGTTTGCCTCTATATTTCTACTTTACAAGTGTATTACATATATGTTCTCAAACATAAATAAACAAAATTAATTTTCACTTGAATTTGCCTGGACACTGCGTTAAAAATCAAAATAACAAAGTCTTACAACCACTTATTTCGGTTCCCTTAATTTATGAAACTAGGAAAATAATAAATTGTGTACAGGTAAGAATATTTCTATTCTTCACATTCAGGAATCGGTGGGTCTTCACCTGGACGAATAATTAAATACCTAATGTTGAATAGTATCAACTTGATTAAAATTAATCTTATTTATAATAAAACATTTTAAACGTTTTAAGTGAATTATTCAAATAATACTAATAGTATCGTACTCCATACCATACACATAAATAGCATTAAATTAATTTCAAAAGATTGTAGAAGATATATTAAACTACATATTCTTGTTATATGTTGTGTTTGTTGTTACTAATTTCTTTAAAGTTAATAAATACATAATGAGTTGTTTGGAAAGTAGTTTTCTATTCTTATGAACAAGAAAAATGTATAGCAAATGAATGTTACATTGAATTGTATATTGTCGATTTTTCTCCAATAACTTTTGCCATCTTTCTGTTAGGAGCATGATTTCACATTAATAAAATGTTTGGTTTTGACTTGTAAAAAACTGATACAGGTTGAAAAAAAATTATACTCCAATCAACCCAATAAATTTATGTTTAACCTAAATTTAATTTAATTTGTAAATTACTTTACATAGCTTTCTAAAAATTATATTATTTTTAAAAGTGTGAATTTAAGTAAAATGCCAAACTATTTTGTGTTTGGAAAAGAAAATAAATGATATTTAATATTTTAGTTATATTAAAATAACAAAAAAATTTTAAAAATAATTGAACTAGCAAAATATATATATATATATATATTCCATGTATATGCAACTATGAGGAAAAGTAAAGTGAATTTATGTTTAAAAACAGGTTACATTTATTTTAAAGGTTTTCAAAATATAACTCAAAATAAAATTTAAGATCTGAATTTACAAAGCACATACTTATATGAAAAATTAAAGTTTTAATATATTGAAGATAAACTGTAATTTCGTTAATAAATTTCGCTATCAAATTTCATAGTTTTTAAACCATAAGTAATTAAATAGTCTCATCGATATTATACACGTATTAAGCTAAATCAAATAATTGAGCATACTTATTTCATTTAGATACGCATAAATTATTTTCATTAATATTCAACTTTTACACAATTTTCTAACATTCTCTTTAATTACATGCTATCACCTCTAATTTGACAATAATATTCTATGAATATAAACTAAGAAGTAAACAAAATTTCTCATTATCATATTAAATTGCAATCAAAAACACTTATTTTTCGTTGCTTAGCGTATAAAATAAATCATGCTTTATTTCAAATAAATAAATGCATCTTTTACCTAACGTTTTCTGTAGAAAATGTAATTTTGAGTAATGTTCTAAAAATTAGTAGACACATCTTGTCAGGGAATAATTTTTAAAGCTTACTTGCTTTGTAATTCCGAATGGGAAACTGGCATATATAAATATTTTATGAATCCATCGAATAGTTAAAATATTTTCGTAAATAATAAATGAATATTCACTTAACTGACTAAAATTTTATGAGCTGAGCGTCCAGAAATGTGAAGTATTTTCCAAATATTGCTTTAAGCTAAATTATATTATATATTCGAATTGCCGTGTTTTGAAAATATTCTCAACATCGTTTTGCATATTACTGGATCTTGCATATTACTGGAAGTTCCTTATTGGAGTATCTGTGAAAACATTTATGTAAAATAACTATTTTATGTTTAAAAATATTTTGCAATAGTAGTTTTCATATTGAAGCTACATTATGTTGTTAAACTGAATAACATTTTTTATTTTGTATAGTATTTTATATTAAACGAGTACATATTTTTTGCTATACAACTTAGAAGTTTCATACATATTTAAAGCTAGTAGAATATACATCATATTGGTTAAAAATCTGAACAAAATATAATGATTTTGAATATTGTAATAGTTTGAAAATACCACTTAAATATATATCGATTCTCGAGTTTTTCAAATTTCTTCCTTAATGAAATATTTTAAGCATCAAATATAATCGTTCTTTGTTAATTTTTAAAATAGATAGTAATTGGTTCTTGGGATGGTTAGTTTGCATTATATTTCTGGTAAGTTTCTTCACGTTTCAAAATCAAAATATTTTCCTCTTTATATATAATACCATTCTTATTTTTCTGTTAGGAAAACTAAAATATTGAAAATAACACGCAACAATTTACTAAATACTATGTTTTATAACATGTTTTTGAAATTATTTTATTTATCAATTTATTAACAGTTAGTTTTATCATCATCACTTTAAATGCACGTATATGTTTAAAACTTACGTGTAAACACTTTGTGCAAAATCCAATTATCTTTATTTTCTTTAATTTTGCTTTCGTATTCTGTTTGTTAAAGTCTGATTTTAATGGAGAAATATAATACACTACTAGCCATTAAAATTGCTACACCAGGAAGAAATGCAGGTAACAAAATGATATTTATTGGACAAATATATTATACTAGAAATAACAAGAGATTAAATTTTGAAAAATTATGGCTGGATAGATCCTGAGAAATCAGTACCCAGAACAACCACCTCTGGCAGTAATAACAGCAGTTATACGCCTGGGCATTGAGTCAAAGAGAGATTGGATTGCATGTACAGGTACAGATGCTCATGCAGCTTCAACACCTTGCCGCTGTTCATCAACCGTAGTGACTGGCGTTTGGTGACGAGTCAGTCGCTCGGCAACTATTGACCAGACGTTTTCTATATCTGGAGAACGTGCTGGCCAGGGCAACAGCCGAACATTTCCGTATCAAAGAAGGTCCGTACAATAGCGTTGACATGCGATCGGGCATTATCCTGCTGAAACGTATAATTTCGCAGGGCTCGAATAAAGGGTAGGGCCACGGGTGGTAACACTCCAGAAATGCAACGTGCACTGTTCAAATCACCGTCAATGCGAACAAGAGGTGACCGAGACGTGTATCCAATGGCACCACATACCATCACGCCAGGTGATGGGCCAGTATGACGATGACGAATGCACGCTGCCAGTGTGCGTTCACCACGATGCCGCCAAACACTGATGCACCCATCATGAAGCAGTACACAGAACCTGAATTCATCTGAAAACGTCTCGCCATTCGTGCGCCCAGGTTCGTCGTTGATCACACAATTGAAGTTGCTCTTGTCTACGACGCAGCGTCAATGGAAGCCGCAGCCATGATCTCCGAGCTGAGAGTACATGCTGCTGCAAACGTCGTCGAACTGTTCGTGCAGACACTTGTTGTCTTCCAAATGACACCGTTTCTTGACTCACGGCTCGTGACGTGGTTGCACGATCCATTACGGCCATGTGGATAATATGCCTGTCTTCTCGGCTACTAGTAATAGGTGGCCGTTGAGATTCCACATTTCGTTCCGTTTTACCATCCTGAACCCATTGATTCCATATTCTGCTAACAGACATTGGATCTCGACCGACGCGAGCAGCAGTACTGCGATAAGATAAACCGCAATCCCGGTACGCTACAATTCGACCTTCATCAAAGTCAGAAACGTGCTGGTACGCATTTCTCCTTCTTACACGAGGCATCGCAACAACTTTTCACCAGCAACAACGTTCAAATGCAATTTGTGTATAAGGAACCGGCTGAACAATTTCCTCATTTAAACACAATGTAGGTTTTGCTACTGGCGCCTGCTTTGTCAGAATGTGCTGCAAAGCTAATCATTTGTATATCACAGTACCTTCTTCCTTTCGTATAAATTTCACGTCTGTAGCATGTCGCCTTCTTGGTGTAGCAATTTTAATGGCCATTAGTGTATTTAAGGATATTTTCTTTTGTGTGTTAGCTCTAAGACACTTGCAAGATATTTTATCTTCTGCTAACATAAATTTCAATGGAACATCATTTACAAAATTGTATAAATTCTTAATACTTGGGCATTCTTAAAAGGGGGTCAAAATTGTAGAAATATTTAAATTTTAAAACAGCTTGATTATAATATTTTGTTTCATAAATCTAATAGAGTGAGATTTAATATAATCAACTCATTCAATTTTCTAAAGTTTAAGCATCATATTATTTGTGCATTTACATGCAATATGGATATTGTGTCTTAAATAATGATTCACTATAATTTTCACACAATCTAACTTTAAATAATTATCTTCTTTTTTATTTCAATTGCAAAAATAAAAATATTAATACAGAATTAAATATAGGTACTAAAAATGTGCTAAAATTTAGATATGATTAACTTTCGACTTTACTAGAAGGTTTTACCAGGCAAATTTTATAAATAATTGCTTTTACTATCATTTCATAAACTTTTTCTTATGATTCTTAAAGTTAATTAATTTATCATTCCATACATTAATGGCTCTTTATTAAATTTAATTTCAATTTAGATGAATTTTCTAAGATTTAAAGATTATAAAAATAAAAAATGCTTCATAATTTTTACATTGATTTTGACATGTAACTATAAATTGCACTCCAAAAATGAACATAATCTTTATAAATATCCAAATAAATTTGACGGAATGTCAAAAATATAGAAGCAAATAATTTCATTTTATGTAGATATTTGTAATTACCTTTAAGTCATGCAATAAGTGAACATTTTATATGACATAATTATTTTTCACTTAAATATAATGACTTCTATAATTATAGAAAGCTTCTAAGTAAATTTCTTTGATCAAATTATATTAACTGTTATCTTGAATTTAGACTAATTCTTGATACTTTTTCGATGATTTAATTGCAGATATATTCATATAATGTAAAAAGAATATTTAATTGTGATTTAAACTGAAAAGTCCTTTTTTTGAATATGAGTTTTCAAATGATATTTTTAGCATAAACAATCTCAAATAATTTATATCTTCAAACGTAATCTATTCATTTTAATTAAATTTAAAATAAATCTTAAAGAAGTATTTAGAAAATTTGAAATTTTATTTTTCGATCATTTATTAACTATTGTTCTACATTTCTTTTTGTAGAATGACCTTGAAATTCTGTAAACTAATATGAGATACCCACAAATATTTGTTATGCAAAAAAAATCGTATATTTTTTTTTTAACTTAAGAAAAAAAATTGTTATTGAAATTACTACTTACATTGCAAGTTATCCCATATATGCTCAATAATGTTCATATCTGAGGATTTTTGTGGCCAGCGGAAGAGTTTAAAGTCAGAAAATTGTTCTTGGAGCATGTCTTTAGCAATTATGGTTGGGAATTGTGTCGCATTGGCCTACTGAAATTTTATTCTCCTAATCGATTGATTTTGGAATATTTAAAATATGCCTCAGATCGGATAAATAGGCTAATAAGTGACTTTTTGATAAAAGTGTATTTGTTTTCATTAAAAAAAAAGCAGATTTAATCTCACCTAACAGAGATCTAAAGTTCCCCGCCTTATTTTATGATCTATTAATTTACATTTGAATTATTGCTTAGTAATAAAATGGCAAATAAATAGTATTGTTATAATGTTAACAACTCATTATGCAATTAATAAATTGTATTTTTGAAAAGTTCAAATAAGATAAGTTCAGATAAGTATAATACATTATCGGAAAACTTTGTCTCTAAATATAAAATATGATACTTAAAAGAAATAATTTATTCTTGTTCTTAACCCAAGCAAGAATGCAATATCATCTCTTAATTATGCTATTCTGCCATTGTTATGAGGTTTTATTCAATATCAAAATTTTAGTATTCTTTTAAAAACTAGTTTATTTTATCTGGGATATCTTTAAAATATTATATTATTATATACATATAAATATGAATATATATATTTATATGTATTTATGTATGCCTAATGCATATTTGTGAACGTTTCTATTTTTAAATTACTGATGATTTTTTTTTAATTATATTCAACTTATGTGAAGAAGCTTCTAAGATAATAGTATATTCAATTTTCTCTGAAGTAAGAAACACCATAAAAACCAAACTCAAAATGATATACCTATTTTTAAAACCAGATTCATGTAGGTGGAATGTTCTTCTCCAGATGATGCCACAAAATATTATTTTTAATGAGATGAATGTAGCATATGTGTATTTAATTTATTATTGTTGTGTGTATTGTATATATAAGAGAACATATTTTAAATATTATTTAGAATACTTATCTTTAACAATAATTTTAAAATATTGATTGGACGAACTTTTTCTAAAGAACTATATATATTGTACATGAAAAAGATAGCAAAGGTAATTTTCCATAATATTTATAATATTCATACATTTTATAATTATTCAATACATTTTTCAACGTTTATTGATGCAATGGTTCTAAAATGTGCTTAATGCCATCACAGATGGCTTAAAATAGAAAGGTAATATTTTACGCGTATAATGAATCAGTTGTAATTTAGAATAAAAAAAAATCAGAAACTTCTTGATAGAAATTTTAATTAAAGATTAAAAAGTTTCTCTATTTAATATTATAAAGTTCATTTTTTGTTCCTAATTTAGATGGATACATGAGAGAAAAAGATGTTAACCAGCAAGTTGTAACTGTAGTTAAAAATGTACTTGAAAACCCTTTGCAGAATTCTGTACTCAATATTACCTTAAGAATGAAAGTACAAGACATGATAATATGTGGATAATAAATTCATTTGTAGCAAAAATTCAGGATAATAATTTAAGAATGCATGGAAAGAAAAGCCTCATCGAAGTATCATACGATGAAACTCAATTTAAATTTTATTCAACCTCATAGAGATCTAAGTTTTGACTTTTTGTAAAAAAGTGAATAGCCTTTGCTTGGTGAACAAGAGAGGAAAATTCTAATTTAATTCTCCTTAATTTATTATTATGAAAACGTCAATTTATATGACACAGATATCAAGACATGGTAACAATCATGGTTTGAAATAAATATCAGTTATCTGTCTTGCGGTAACAACATTGGATTCAAATATCCATTTACTTGTTTTAAGTAAGTAGGAAAATACTTCACATATTAGGGATTTATAATGTTAAAAGTGTGATATACTGAAATCATTTTTTAAAAGTTTTGTTTAACAATTTCTGTTATTTTTGTTTAATTTATATAGATGTATTAATAAATCTTTAATAATTTGGTTACATTTAATAAATTCGTTTTATTAACTAGGTACATATCATATACTTTTAGATCATATTTTATATAAATACATTAAACATTTAAAATACCTGTGTGAATAATTGTCCGAAGAATTTAAATCATGAATTTACTGGTCCATGAATTTAAAAAGTTTAAAAACCGCTTCTGCAGATTACCTCCAAGTCTTTTGCCTTTATAATTTTAAAGTTACTAACTTTTTATTTGGGCATTCTAAATTTAAAATTACCTGTTTCATTTTAATTTATAAACAAATTATTTATGTAAATTTTTAAGTAAATTATACACCAAGATTTACAACATACCCTTGATTATGTTTGCAGAACGACTTGTATACTTGGCTAGTGTGAGCTTACCAGTCTCAGCGAAGTCTAGACTGCATTTCTCCCATTTTATAATTTTACTTATGCATGCAACAGTTAATATTTAATAAAATTACTTCCATGTTTTACATCTGTGTTGCAAAGATAAAAAAATAAAAACCTATTGTGACAAATATGATAATGATACAGCTCTTAAATTAACACAAGTATTTTGAAAACTATTCTATACTTATATTCTAAAAACCAATATTCTAAAGAAATTATAAATTTAACTGTAAGAAAAATAGGAAAACGATTGGTTATTTATTTATTTTATTTATTTATTTATTTTTTTTTTTTTTTTGCAATTTAATATCTTGCAAGAGTCATATTTTTATAAGCAATGATTAAAATTTTTATTTTGTGATGAAAAATACAGAATTGTTATTGTTATTTTGCTTAAAATTTGAAATTTCTTTGTATATTAAAGTTTTAATAATATTAAAATGAAACTGCACTGAAAAAAATTATTTTAAAATGAAAATTTTCTTAATTCCATTAAAGTTTTGAATACTATTTTACCCAATGACTTAATGAATTGTTCTTCCAAATACAAATAAGTATTTTAGTTAATGAGTGATTTGAATAAAATACGATTTCCGCTATGTTTGCTGCAGATATATTTCATCAAAAAATTGCAAATTTATTCTCTAAGAATTATATCTGCAAGAAAATACCTAAAAAAAATAATTCTTAAAACATCAAGTACACCAGCAGCCTATGTGCACAGTTTTACTTATATATTCATCTCAAAATATTTTAGTATAGTAAAATGTATGAGCATCAGATTTGTATAACCAGTTAATAGTGAACAAATTTTACTAAACTGAATCTAAAGAGTATTCTGTTTGGGCATTTTGACAATTTTAACTCATAATATTTTAGCGCAGGATTATGAATGGATCTGTATTGAGTCAATACGTGGATCTCTCTATAAACACAGCTCACTCAATGTTTTATACCACATATAATAAAATAACCACATGATTTTTTTCAAACGTTAGCTACATGAACAAACTTATAAGGATAATAAAGACTGTCAAAACAGAGGAATTATTTCACTATTATGACAATCTTTATTTAGAACTCAGATTCAGATTTATGGTGATTTATGAGTTTTTAATCTCTCTTTTATCAAACTTTTTAATATGTATTTCTATTGTGTATTGAAAAGATTTAATAATTACAATTTTACGTATTTTACATATTTAATGTATAGTTTGAATATTACAATATCCTGATCGTTTGAGATAAAATAATCATTCTGGTACCATCTTTAGTACTTGTTATTAGTGGATAGTTTCCGCTTTTGATTTCAACAACATTTCTTCGCATAACACATTTATTAGAATTGTGTTGTCTGACACGCGTCTCGACCGAATGATATCTTAGAGCTTGAAAATTTACATTTAGTGTGAGAAATTACCAATAAATTACTGCCTCTTTTTATTGGGATATATTGGAAGTAACGGTATTTGTTTAGCAAACAATTCTCATACTTTTTTTCTCTAGATAAGTGCTTGACAGATGCTCAGTCACTAGTTATTATGGTATCTGATTGTACTTCACTAAAAAGTGAAATAAACTATGTTTTTATAATGGGCTTTGATAAAGTGATCACTTTGTATTTTACTTCATTATACATAGAAAGTATACATATCATTTTCAATTTAAGAAAAATGCAACCAGTATATTGAAACTGTAAACATTTTTGAAAATTTAAAATTGAAATTATGGCTTCTTTAGAAACTCCGTAAAAAATAGGTATTTACTGAGTAGTTTGACTAATGATTTAAAGAATGACCAGGCAGAGTTTTAGAAAATTGTCTTTCATTAACCTGAAATACTAACACTAATAAGAGAAAATGCCATATCTATACATGGTTGGTACATAAGGGTAGGGATAATATCTCATAGGCTAATATTAATAAAATGATTGTTGCGATAAGGACACGTGATCGTTTGAAAATAAAAAGATGGGAATACATAGGGAGCATATTGAATAACAGCTGTAGAGACTATATAGTAGAATTGATAAATGAGCTAGAACAGAAATAAAAAAATTTAATTTAGGTACACTTTTGGACACAATGCTATTGATGATAAATTGAGAAAAACGGCCTAGTAGGTTCTTATAAATTAACAGTCAAGAGAGAACATTACAAGTGAAAATGTACCTATATTGCGTTAAGTCATAAAGATCATTCACTGTTGATGGTGCACATGCACATTGCCTTTAACTACACAAACTTAAGTCTTTCTCTATGAGGAAATTAACATAGATTTACAATACATAGATTTATTCAATTTGAATAAATTACCTGGTTTAGATGGCATACATCAATTATTGTTAAAAAATAAAGGAATTGAAAGGAAACAGGAATGGTATTTCAGGGTACTCAGCCAATTTTTACGACTCTGAAAAATTGTCTGAATATCTGTTGAATAAAAAAAATAGTGATTATTTCAATAAAAAAGACAAACTAATTTGTTCTCCAAAGGAATTTATTGTCATGATTTTTTCATTTTCCAACTAAAGAGAAGATGACCATGATGATATCTGACTCTATGCGGAGAAAAACCAATTAATGCTTAGAAAAAAATACAACTTCAGAAGGCTGTGCTATTCGTAAATGCATAGAAAAGTAATCGAAAATCCGAAGTTTCTGTCTAGACATATGATATGCACAGTAAGTGTGGCTTTCCCAGCATATAATGACTTCACACAATAGTCTTTAATTCAGTCTTTAAGCACAAATAATTCATTAAATTACACCATATATTTAATATATTCGGAATGTTTTAGTGCGGAAAATTTATGTATTACTGTAGTTTTATATTTGGACTTAAATTAATTAACTATTATTAAACATATGTTGATTCAGCCAATAATATTTGAGTATATAAAAATAATTCTGGTGCATATTTTTAAATACAAGTGTGCAAATATTAAGTCCTGCATTTACAATATATATATATTTTTTTTTGAAATTTTATGTTTCTTATCTAATAACTATTTTTTCTGTTTTGAACATGCAAATTATGAAAATATGTGGTGCAACTTCAAGTGAAAATATTCTTTTCAATGTATAATGACAAGCAGCAAATAGATATTTTCTATAATAAAGTTACTAAGTACAATTTTATCGATATCACTTTACTTTTCAATGCACACTTTCATAAATTTACAGTTAAAAATGGTAAAACTATTAATTATAAAATTTATCTATATAGGTATTTGAGATATTGATAAAAATGTTAATAATAATACAATGTAAGAATAGTTTCACATAATTAATTTTCAAATCTTAGCTACATTATTTTTTTTTTTGTCGAGTGCCAGGCAGATTGGCAGTATGGGTGCGCTGTTCCACTTTTTCAACTGAACCGCAATTAGGTGTGGAGTCCGACTTCATCAGTACACACATGCCATAGGTACACGTTTATAGGGTACGCAATCATTTACACACACAAAGAAAGGACAAAGACAAGAAAGAGAGAGAGAAAGAAAGTACATCCATGCCCGAGCCAGGATTCGAACCCAGGTCCTCCCCATCCATAGTCAGTTACGCTAACCACTAGACAGGTTGGGCGGCAGCTACATTTAATAAACTTGTTTATAAAAACTAATAGAAGATAGTTTAATTATAAAAAATATCATTTTTAATAATATACACAATTCATATTGAACATTTCAATTATGTATTGGCAGTTAAATATATTAGTATCTAAAAGTTTAAGTATAATTTTATTATTTGAATCACACACTTTTTTATTCACAAATAAATTTATTATGCATATATTAAATTAGAAATGCAAGAGTTGAAAAAGTGTCAAGCATAATATTAACTGCTTAAGAAATTCCTTTGATATTTTCTGAATAAATTTAATGAATTGAAATCTCGATATGTCATACTATTTATTTTCGTTACAAACGAAAAGCAGAAGATTTAATTTTTTTTTAACTGAAGTAACAAAGTATAAAAAAATGTAGTATTTTATAAAAATACACACATTTGCATATTCATTTTACTTAGCAGATATGATTTCATTAAACTGAGAATAAAATACATTTATTATTTTTATTAATAACAAAGGAGAATGTTCTATATTTTGATATATAAGTACAGTGAAATTTTAAGAAATTTGAAAACAATTTAATGTGAAAGAAAAACATTATTCTAGTATCATTTTATATACTTAAAAGACAATCATATTTTAAAATAAATTGTTCTCTATTATGAAACCGATATATCTTAGCTTTTAAATCTCACTTTGTTTTAGCTTTTAAACTAGAACATTGTTTTTATTACATTATAAATGTCTAAAAAAGATTTAATGAAAACCAAGATATTAAAAATATTTTTCTGAAAGCATTTTTTGATTAAGCAAAGTCAAGTTGCTCTAAAATAAGATTTATTTTAGAAAAAAGGTTGAAAAGCATTCTAATCAAATAGATATTAGAAAACTAAAATTTATCTGCAACAAATTTATTTTGTCCGAATGATATATTTCAGGGATTCTTATAAAAAATTACTCAATCTGATCATACTTGTTATGTACTTCTATTCCTTAAATTACAAACTATGTAGTAGAGCCACGATTTATCGACCAATCTTCTTTCGTAATAAATTCATTTCAGAGAAAAATTCCTGTTTGAAGTTCTAAATAGGAGACAAGAACCACAAAAAAGGAAAGAGAGAGTGGGGTAGAGGCATGTGGTACGTCGTTCCATCAACTAAATGACAGTCAAGGACCATGAATGAGTGGAGAGACGAGAGCAGAATTCAATTAGGTTCATCCCATAAGATAGAAAGGTGGATGCTCCCTTGTCTTTTTATGATGCTCTTGTCAACATACAAAAGTCTTAATCTCGGTATTCTCAGTATTCAGAAGATACTGTAGCCATTTTATTTTTGATGAAATGTACAAAGATTTAAAAAAAAATAACATAATGGGGGTGTTGAATTGTTATCTTTTGAGTCAGCAGACTGATTTTAAAATAATAGTTTAGATTATACTAGCCAGCATAAACTCAACCAGAAATTTGATATTTTTGTAACCCTTAACTATATCATGATAGTTTCACCCAAAACAAAATTTAAATAGATTTAATTTTTATATCAAACATGAAAATTTATGTTATAATACAAACGTTATGCTGCTTAAGAATATATTATCTCAAATATAAAATAGTTTATGATGTTTTCCGGGTTTAGTGATACTAATTGAAACATTCATCAAAACGTCACATATGTACTTCACGTCACAAACGTAACTATATACTTTGATCCTTTCTTCAAGAATTATCTTTTCCTATATAAATTACTTCAAAAACTATATAAAAATTGTCTCTCAACAAAATTAATTTTGCAATGTTAAATCATATCTAAGATTAAATTTTCACATTTTGTTATTTATGAACGCTTAATGGTGATAATAAAATATGAGAAACTAAGTGTGATACATTTTTTTTTACATATTTAAACATTTATTTTTGTTTCATCAATGTAAGAAATACTTTGCAGAAAAAAATTTTCAAAAGGAATTTTTTTAGGTAACCTTAGGAAAGAAAAAGGGATTGGGAGTGTGAAAACCCTCACCTGGTGCTTTTCCTTACAGTTTTTGAGAAATTTACCACGTTCAGAACTATGAAGAAAGGTATTTTAAGACAACTATCTACAAGGAATTTAAATCTTACTATGATATGAAATCTCTTTAAAATATGTTTCGCTTATAAAAATAAAATACTCAGTGAGTATTACATCATGTATAATTTTCTCAGAAAATTATAGTTTCTAATGTATTTCTCAACAACTTATTTCTTAATTTTTTCAGCAAGTTCTATATAACTTTAAAAACATTCCATAAGAAGTGTTTGCTTTTTTTTATTTAGGATAACATTTTTTATAAGAATAGTGTCAGATAGATTTTAAAATCTTTATAACTAAGGAATAATTTATAATCTTTATAACTAAGAATTTTTATTCATTAGAACATGTACACCAAGAAGTAAGAAAGTATAAAATTAATTTCAAAAATTCTATGAAAATTTTAGTTGCTTAGATATTTCTTAACAACTTATTTCTTAATTTTTTCAGAAAGTTCTATATAACTTTAAAAACATTCCAGAAGAAGTGTTAGCTTTTTTATTTAGGATAACATTTTTATAAGAATTGTCTCCGATAGATTTTAAAATCTTTATAACTAAGGAATAACACGTTTTTCTAATTCTTTTACAAAAAAGTCGAAGTTTACTTAATTTTAGAAAAACAATGTATATCGTTCTAAAAATAAACCCAATAAAACAAAGGTATATGTTGATTTCAAAAAGATAAATATAAATTTTTAAAAGTAAATTTAGTCAAAACAATTCAAACAACTTTGTATTATTTACATCTAACTGCTTGATTAAAATTTAAATTAAACTTCTTCATATTAAACATACAATATTTTAAAATGTATTTGTAATATAAGTTTGGCTATGTAATTTTAAAGAAAAAAATCAAAACTTAAACTAATGTAAAGTGTAAACTGCAATAATTTACACACTGAAAACAAGAATAATAGGATATACTTTAACATTTGTAAAATAAAATTTTATTTTTTCATACGTAGTAATGTATCATTTTCCATAAAAGGATTATTAATAGTATTTAATTCATTATCATTATACTTAAATTTCTGAAAAACATTAATATACCTAAGGAAGAAAAATATATTTCATATTTAATATTTGTTCTTCTGAATAAAAAAGTGAAAATATACAATAATACGCTATAACTTTGGAGCTATTTCAGCTTAGTAACTTAATATAAAGTGAGATATTTTCTTAATGTTTTTTTTTTATTTAAACTTCTGTATCTAAAGCTTACACGTGCAAGTCATACATGCATACATAACGATGCGGAGAAGCCCTGAGCTTTACCAATTGGTTAACAGGTTTAAACTTCTCCATCATCAGTAGAGGGACCCTAATACAAATGACTTTATTTGAAATAAAATTGAGGTGACAATGTTTCACGCAAGTCATGAAACAGCTTTAATAAAATGTCATAGGGTATACAAATATTGCATTAAAACATTTTAACTATTTTAAGAGCCACCATATTTACTTAACTGTTATATTTATTATTTATTACCAAGGTAATCGTATTTATCAAGAATTCCTTA
>JAPDSC010097496.1:26175-40077 GCA_026290005.1 Latrodectus geometricus | reverse complement strand
GAACTTATTGCTTTTGTTCAATAGGATCTGGACTGAAAATGAATTTCCATCTCTTTGGAATGAAGCAATAGTAATTCCGGTTCTGAAGCCTGGTAAGGATTCCTCAGAACCATCAAATTACCGACCTATAGCTCTGACGAGTTACCTTTGTAAGACTCTCGAACGTATGGTCAATGCCCGTCTCGTATATGTCTTAGAAGAAAATAAATGCATACATGTCAATCAGAGTGGATTCCGTAAAGGTAGATCCACTCTCGATAACATAACTTATTTGGAAACCCAAATCCGCAACGCTTTTGTGCGGAGAAACCATCTGGTTTCCATCTTCTTCGACATCGAGAAGGCATACGACCATACATGGCGATATGGTGTTCTCCGTTGTTTATATGATTTTGGCTTTCGGGGTAATCTTCCGATATTCCTACAGAATTTCTTACGCTCCCGTGTTTTTAAAGTACGTATTGGTCACCTTTTGTCCAATACTTTTAATCAAGCCGAGGGTGTACCCCAAGGCTCTATTTTAAGCGTAACAATTTTTAACGTTTACATCAGTCATATCCTTCATCTTCTCTCACCTTCAGTATATGGCACTATGTATGCGGACGACCTGCAAATATCTTGCCAAGGATCGAACATGCGTTTAATTGAGAGACAACTACAAACATCTGTTAATAAAATAGCTGCATGGTGTGCAGAGAATGGCTTCACACTATCTCCTAGTAAGAGCTGCTGTGTCCATTTTTGCAAAAAGACCAGTCTTCACAGCGATCCTGTTATTCATCTGAACAACACTACAATACCCGTGGTCAACGAGATTAAATTTCTTGGTGTGACATTCGACCGAAAATTGACCTTTCTACTGAATGTTTTACATTTGCGGAAGAAGTGTGAGCGATCGCTTAATATCCTCAAGGTGTTGTCAAATACATCTTGGGGTGCTGATCGCTTGTCACTCCTTCGGGTCTACCAAGCACTCATTTTGTCTCGTATTGACTACGGAAGTGTTGTATATGGATCTGCTAGGTCTTCAGTTTTACGCAGATTGGACACTGTGATTCACTCTGCTTTGAGAGTATGTTCAGGCGCATTCCGCACATCACCCGTCCAGAGTCTTTATGCGATTTGCCAACAATTGCCTTTAGACCTGAGACGGATGCAGCTGTCTCTCAATTATTACGCAAAGGTCATGTCTGACCGAAAACATCCTATAAGTTCCTTGGCCATTTCTCCTGCATTAAAGAGACTATATGATGCTCGTCCATACAGCATCCAACCTTTTCTCACTCGAACTAAAGATCAACTTCATTTGACAGACCTATATGATGTCCGTTTTATTAAAACGGACCTGCAATCACATCCACCCTGGTATGATCCACAGATTAATATCATCAATCCTTTTGCTCAATTTAGAAAATCGGACACAACCTCAACTATTTTTCAACAGCTTTTTCTATTACATCGCTGTCAGTATTCATCATACACGCCTGTATTCACGGATGGTTCTAAAACAGCAGGACATGTTGGCTGTGGCATATTTTATGCCAATACTAGTTATGGTTACAGCCTTCATACGTCCTGCTCCATCTTTACAGCTGAAGCTACGGCCATCCACCAAGCCCTTCAGCTAGTGAATACAGAGCAGTTTAAGAAAATCTGCGTGTATACTGACAGTTTGAGTGTTTTGGAAGCGTTGAAAAACTATAACAATTATCATCCAGTTGTGTCCAAGATTTTCGGAGCATTGGATTCCCTTGCTGGCAAGGGATATGACATCATTTTCTGTTGGATCCCAGGTCATGTAGGTCTAGAGGGAAATGAAAAAGCAGATGCAGCTGCTAAAGCTGCATCGTCTGTTCTTCATTCATCTGTCCCTCTTTTCGACGTGAGAAGGGTTGTTAAAAAATTTGTTAACTCTCTCTGGCAGGAGTTATGGAATATGCAGGTCACAAACAAACTACGTGCCATTTTTTCATACATCATCCCATCATCAGTTTTACCGTTACGAAGAGCAGACGTCAGATTGACTCGCCTTCGTATCGGACACACACGTTTCACACACAGGCATCTATTTCTAAGTGAGTTAAACCCATGGTGTGAAGCGTGTGATGTACCATATACTGTATCACATATTTTAATTTCATGCAAAGATTTTAACAATGAACGCTTATTATTTTTTAAAACAGACTTTTTAACATTATTTGATTTGTTGGGGGAACCACCCCATGCAAACTTGTTTGCTTTTTTAAGATCAATTGGCTTTTTAAATCTTATTTACTTTGGTTTATATTTATAAAATTATAAATAAATTTAACTTTCTTTTTTAAATTTTACACAATTTTACTTTTAAATTATACACTTATACAAAAATTTTTGTTTTTTAATACATTTTAAATGTTGTTTGGGTTTAAAAATAAATAAAATAAAAAATAAATAAATGCAAAACTGAAATTTTACTCTTGGCGCAGCTTGTCCAATTTTGGACCTTGCGCCATAAAACCCAACCCAACAACAACAACAACAAATCAGACTCTCAAGCAGCAATTCTGGCAAGTATGAAAACACTGGCTAACATCGAAGTGACTGTCTCACCTCACGGAAACCTTAACTTTTCTTGTGGTGTTGTCTCCGCAAGGGACTTGATTTATACGCCGACGGAAGAAATTCTTGAAAATCTACAAGATCAGAAGGTCTGTGGCGTAAGACGCATAACAGTCAGACGGGATGGTAACATTATTGATACCAAACACCTGATTCTGACTTTTGCGACGCCAGACCTTCCGCAGTACGTTAAAGCTGCGTATATGAATTTACCTGTCAGGCCATACATCCCAAATCCCTTGCGATGTTTCCAAAGTCAGCGCTTTGGGCATTCGAGAAACGCTTGCAGAGGCAAACTTACCTGCGCTCGCTGCGCGATGGTTGGCCACGACAGCTCGAACTGCAATGCGAAGGAGGCTTGTGTCAACTGTAAAGGTGACCATCCCTCCTATTCTCGAACTTGTCCTCAGTATGTACTAGAAAAAGAGATCACCACAGTTAAGGTACAACAGAAATGTTCATATCCTGAGGCGAGGCGAATAGTCACTTCACGTACTCCCCAACCAGGAGTTAGTTATGCCAATGCTGCCAGAAAAGTCACCAAATCGAGCAGCACACAAACAGAATCATTTTCTATTTCCCCTGTCAGATTACCCCAAATATCAGAAAAGCCTAAATTTAAAAAAACTCCGACATTTTCTAAAAAAGCTCCTTTCGCCAAATCTAAAGCAGAGAAAGCTCTTAAATTAAAAATCTCAAAAGAACCTAAAAGACGACTGATATCCACCCAAAACGCTTTCTCCTGCTTGGAGACTGACGCAGTGTCCTTATATCCCTCGGACGACGATGTTTCGTTCGAGGAACTGATAGATGACCCGCCTTCCAGCTCCGGGAAAGGAGCACATAATATTAAAAAATAACTTCCTTTGTTTCTTGGAACTGCCATGGTTTGCGTTCACATCATGATGACTTCAAGTCTCTAATAACAAAATATAATCCCGCATGTTTGGCACTTCAGGAAACTTTCCTGAAGTCCACTAATAATATCAACATGCGTGGATTTAATTGCTTTAGAAAAGACTGTGGTGACGATGGCGCAGTGTCTGGTGGTGTTTGTATATTTACATCCAATAATTTCCCCAGCACTGTCCATCCAATCAATACAACTCTACAGGCTGTAGCTGTAAGAATTCATACAACATGCTTAATTACAGTCTGTAGTTTGTATTTGCCACCACATGATGTCATCCGCAAAGAGGAACTCGATGCATTAGTGGATCAGCTGCCTACACCGTTTTTGTTAGTAGGTGACTTTAACGGACATAATTCTTTGTGGGGAAGTCATGATACTAATTCTCGCGGTCGTCAGATAGAGCAATTTATTTCTGATAATTGTCTCTGTCTGATCAATGCCGACGAGAAGACATATTTCCACATACCCACAAGAACATTTCATTCTCTCGATCTCGCCATTTGTTCACCTTCACTTCTGCCATTGTTAAATTTAACAGTAGGGAATGATCTGCATAATAGCGATCATTTCCCACTCGTCATCTCCCAGACTGGAGGTAGTAGTGTGCAGCAACGCATACCTACTTACGTGTACAGTCGGGCAGATTGGCCGTTATTTACACAATTGGCAGTCGTTGATGATAACATGGTTACGATCGAGGATATTGATAATGCCGTAAATAAAGTCACTGAAACAATTATAGGAGCAGCTGATACAGCAATACCTAAGAGTTCTTCTAAACTAAAAAGGCGCTGTAAACCGTGGTGGAACAAGGAATGCCAAGAAACTTATAAAAAACAAAGGAAGTTATGGGGGTTATTTCGGAGATACCCCACAACGGAGAATCTAATTGCCTTTAAGAGAGCAAAAGCATTAGCTCGCAGAGCTCGTCGTCGAAGTCAGAAGGAATCCTGGTCTCGCTATGTCTCTTCAATTACATCTTCCACATCCAGTCAGCAGTTATGGAGAAAAGTAAAAGCAGCCAATGGTATTTATAGAGAATTAGCAAAAAAACCGGAGCTGCTATATACTCTTCTCCTGCAGACATTGCTAACGTCTTTGGTGAAACATTTGCTAACGTCTCTAGTTCCGACTCTTATAGTCCTTCGTTTTTAAGGACTAAGAGTCGAGCCGAGCAAATACCAATTCGTTTCAACCATAGACAAGCATTGCCTTACAACTGCGAATTTCGGATGTTGGAATTGAAGCGAGCATTACAGCAGGCCAATAATACCAGTCCAGGACCTGATGAAATTAGCTATCTTATGCTTCGACATTTAAGTCCAGACTCCCTGTTGAACTTATTGCATTTGTTCAATAGGATCTGGACTGAAAATGCATTTCCATCAATTTGGAATGAAGCAACAGTAATTCCGGTCCTGAAGCCTGGTAAGGATTCTTCAGAACCATCCAATTATCGACCAATAGCTCTGACGAGTTGCCTTTGTAAGACTCTCGAACGTATGGTCAACGCCCGTCTCGTACATGTCTTAGAAGAAAAGAAATGTATACATGTCAATCAGAGTGGATTCCGTAAAGGAAGATCCACTCTTGATAACATTACTTTTTTGGAAACCCAAATCCGCAACGCATTTGTGCGGAGAAACCATCTGGTTTCCATCTTCTTCGACATAGAGAAGGCATATGACCGTACCTGGCGATACGGAATTCTCCGTACTTTACATAATTTTGGCTTTAGGGGTAATCTGCCGATATTCCTACAAAACTTTTTACGCTCCCGCACTTTTAAAATACGTATTGGATCATCTACCTCCAATACTTTTATCCAAGCCGAGGGTGTTCCCCAAGGCTCAATTTTAAGTGTAACCATTTTTAATCTATTCATTAGTTCCATGCTTCATCTTCTATCATCCTCAGTTCATGGCACAATGTATGTTGATGACCTGCAAATATCTTGCCAGGGATTAAACATGCGAGTAATTGAGAGGCAACTACAAACATCTGTTTATAAAATACCTGCATGGTGTGCTGAGAATGGCTTTACAATATCTCCTAGCAAGAGCTGTTGTGTCCATTTCTGCAAGAAGACCAGCATTCATAATGATCCTGTTATCAAATTGAACAACACTTCAATACCTGTAGTCAACGAGATCAAATTTCTTGGTGTGATATTTGACCGAAAATTGACATTTCTTCCGCATGTATTACATCTGCGGAAGAAGTGCGAGAGATCGCTTAATATCCTCAAGGTGCTTTCAAATACATCTTGGGGTGCGGATCGCACGTCACTACTTCTGGTCTATCAAGCACTCATTTTATCTCGTATTGACTACGGAAGTGTTGTGTATGGATCTGCTAGGTCTTCTGTCTTACGCAGATTGGATACTGTACATCACTCTGCTTTGAGAATATGTTCAGGCGCATTCCGCACATCACCCGTCCAGAGTCTTTATGCCATTTGTCATCAATTGCCTTTAGACCTGAGACGAATGCAGCTGTCTCTCAATTATACGCTAAAGTTATGTCTAACATTCAACATCCTTTACGATCCTTGGTATATACTCCTGCCTTACAGAGATTATATGATGCTCGACCATATAGCATCCAACCCTTTCTCAGTCGAACTAAATCTCAACTGTATTTAACAGACCTACATGATGTCCGTTTTATTAAAACGGACTTACATTCACATCCACCCTGGTATGATCCACAGATTAACATCATTAATCCATTCGCTCAGTTTAGAAAATCGGACACAACCTCAACTATTTTTCAACAGCTTTTTCTATCACATCGCTGTCAGTATTCATCATACACGCCTGTATTCACGGATGGTTCCAAAACAGCAGGACATGTTGGCTGTGGCATATTCTATGCTAAAGCCAGTTATGGTTACAGCCTTCATACGTCCTGCTCCATCTTTACAGCTGAAGCTACCGCTATTTTTCAAGCTCTTCAGCTAGTGAATACAGAACAATTTTATAAAATCTGTATGTATACTGACAGTTTGAGTGTTCTAGAAGCGTTGGAAAACTATAACAATTGCCATCCAG
The DNA here is from genome assembly GCA_026290005.1 of Latrodectus geometricus. Lineage (NCBI taxonomy): Eukaryota > Metazoa > Arthropoda > Arachnida > Araneae > Theridiidae > Latrodectus > Latrodectus geometricus. The sequence goes on along the minus strand of JAPDSC010097496.1, from coordinate 33,513 downwards.
TTGTGTCCAAGATTTTCGGAGCATTGGATTCCCTTGCTGGCAAGGGATATGACATAATATTCTGTTGGGTCCCAGGTCATGTAGGTCTAGAGGGAAATGAAAAGGCAGATGCAGCTGCTAAAGCTGCATCGTCCGTACTTCATTCATCTGTCCCTCTTTTCGACGTGAGAAGGGTTGTAAAAAGATTTGTTAATTCTCTTTGGCAGGAGTCATGGAGTATGCAGGTCGGAAACAAACTGCGTGCCATCTTTCCATACCTCATTCCATCATCAATTTTACCGTTACGAAGAGCAGATGTCAGATTGACTCGCCTTCGTATCGGACACACACGTTTCACACACAGACATTTGTTTCTAAATGAATTAAATCCATGGTGTGAAACGTGTGATGTACCATATACTGTCTCTCATATTTTAATTTCATGTCCATATTTTAACCTTTACCGTTTTAAATATTTTGCCACTGACCTTTTAACCATGTATGATTTAGTGGGGGAGTCTCCCCACCGAAACCTTTTTTCCTTTTTAAGGGAAATTGGTTTCCTTAATTTTATTTAAATTTCATGAATTTTATACTTAAACTTATTTCGATTTTAAAACTATTATATACAATAATTTTTGTGTTTTAAATTTTTAATATTGCGTTTGGGTTTTGTCTAAAATCTGCCAATTTTCTTTAAAACTCAATTTTTGGCACAGCTTGTCCTCTTTGGACCTTGCGCCACAAAACCCAAACAAACCAAACCAAATCTGCTTTTCCTTCCTTTTATCCCTCATTGTGATTACCTCTTACGAGGTTGAGGGCTCCCCTTCAGCAGCTGTCGCCGCGCTGTTGCTAATAGCTACTCTTGGGGATTAAATCACCCACGTGTTTGCCGTGCGTGGAGACCCGTGTCCCTGGAAAGGAGGGTCCTGGTAATTAAGGCCCCCAGAGACCAATACATTACTTTGGCCTCTGCTTCAGGTAAACGGGAGGTGTGCTGTGGTCCTCAGCACATCAATCGGCTTTATGGATCAAGCGATCGGTACATCTGCTGGATGACTCGTTAAGGGTGGAGGCCATCACAGGGATGTACTGTGAGCGTATAGGACTTGGCTAACACTGGTGCAGCTGCTCTGCATCCCCTTGTTGGACTCGGTTGTGGGTGGTGCAGTCAGGTCCTGAAATTTTATTTATTTATTATGGATACTGCAAACTTTTCTTTCCTTCCACGGGAGCAAATTTTGAAAAACACTCATGCAAAATTTTACATATTTAAAAGAAAAGAGAGCACTTTTTCAAGTGTTTCTCCTTTTCTTATTTCAAAGGGGATATCGGCAGCAATTGGAGAGGTAAAAATATTCAGAAAATGCGCTCTGGTGATCTACTGGTGGAGGTTGCTTCAGATACTCAAGCGGCCATTATTGCAAATATGCAATTTTTGGCTAATTTAGAAGTGACTGTTGTGCCTCATGGTCATCTTAATTTCTCACGTTGCGTCATCTCAGCTAGGGATTTGTTGAACACGCCGACGGCGGAGATTCTTGAAAATCTGCAAGATGAAAAGGTCTGTGGAGTTAAACGCATCCAAGTCAGAAGAGATGGTGTATTTATTGACACCAAACATCTCATTCTGACTTTTGCGACCCCAGGCCTTCCAAAATATGTTAAAGCAGCATATATGAATCTTCCCATCAGGCCATATATTCCAAACCCCCTGAGATGTTTCCAGTGCCAGCGTTTCGGACACTCGAAGAGTGCTTGCAGGGGAAAACTCACCTGCGCTCGATGCGCGGTGGTTGACCACGAAAGTTTGAACTGCAATGCGAAGGAGAGGTGTGTCAACAGCCATGGAGACCACCCATCCTACTCTCGAAGTTGTCCACACTGGATACTGGAGAAAGAAATAGCCACGGTTAAGATCAACCAAAAATATCCTATCCTGAGGCCAGAAAACTTGTCACTTCTCGAACTCCACAAGCTGGAGAAAGTTATGCAACCGCTGCCAGGAAAGTATGTAAATCCAGTAGCACACAGACAGACTCTGAAATTACCTCTTCAACATTACCCCAGACTCTTATTCAAAAAACAAAAACCTCCGTCATGAATACAATTAACAGGAAAGCTCCATTAGCCAAATCAAAAGCTATTAAGGCTCACAAATTAAAATCTTCTAAGGAGGGCTTTTGTAAGTCCACTTTATCCACCCGTAAGGCCTTATCACTGGAAGCGGTTTCTCTTCATCCCTCGGACGATGACATATCGTTCGAGGAGATGTCAGATGACATGCCTTCCAGCTCCGGGAGAGGAGCTTTTCAAATAAAACAATAACTTCCTTCGTTTCTTGGAACTGCCGTGGTTTGCGTTCCCATCTTGATGACATCAAGTCTTTAATGTCAGACTATAACCCCGCATGTGTAGCACTTCAGGAAACTTTCCTAAAGTCTACAAATAACATTACTCGGCGAGGGTTTAAATGCTTTCGTAAAGACTGTGGTGATGATTGTACAGTGTCTGGAGGTGTTTGTATATTAACATCTAATAATTTTCCCAGCACTGTCCATCCATTAAATACTACGCTGCAGGCTGTAGCTGTAAGAATCCACACAACTTGCTTGATTACAGTCTGTAGCTTATATTTGCCACCACATGATGTCATCCGCCAAGAGGAACTTGATAAATTGGTTGATCAGCTGCCTAAACCTTGCTTGTTGTTAGGTGACTTTAACGGACATAATTCTCTGTTTGGAAGTGATGATACTAATTCTCACGGTCGTCAGATAAAGCAGTTTATTTCTGATAATTGTCTCTGTCTGATCAATGCCGACGAGAAGACATATTTCCACATACCCACAAGAACATTTCATTCTCTCGATCTCGCCATTTGTTCTCCCTCACTTCTGCCATTGTTAAATTTAACAGTAGGAAATGATCTGCATAATAGCGATCATTTTCCTCTTGTCATCTCCCAGACTGGAGGTAGTAGTGTGCGACAATGCGTACCTACTTACGTGTACAGTCGGGCAGATTGGATAGTTTTTACACAATTGGCAGTCGTTGATGATAAAATGGTTATGATCAATGATATTGATGAAGCTGTTCACAAAGTCACTGAAACAATAATAAATGCAGCTGATACAGCGATACCTAAAAGTTCTTCTATACTAAAAAGGCGTTGCAAACCGTGGTGGAATAATGAATTCTGAGAAACTTATAAAAATAAAGGAAGTTATGGGGGTTATTTCGGAGGTACCCCACAACGGAGAATCTTATTGCCTTTAAAAGAGCAAAAGCATTAGCTCGCAGAGCTCGTCTTCGAAGTCAGAAGGAATCCTGGTCTCGATATGTCTCCTCAATTACATCTTCCATCTTCCACATCCAGTAAGCAGTTATGAAGAAGAGTAAAAGCAGCCAATGGTATTTATAAGGAATTTTCTATTCCTGTTTTAAAAACCGGAGCTGCTATACACTCTTCTCCCAAGGATATCGCAAACGTCCTTGGTGAAACTTTTGCCAGTGTCTCAAGCACCGACTCTTATACTCCTTCGTTCCTAAGGATTAAGAGTCGAGCTGAAAGAACACCAATTCGTTTCAACCTTGGGCAAGCTTTGCCTATTAACAGCGAATTTCGGATGTTGGTATTGAAGAAAGCACTAAAGCAGGCCCATAACACCAGTACAGAACCCGATGGAATCAGCTATTACATGCTTCAATATTTAAGTTCAGATTCCCTGTTGAACTTATTGCATTTGTTCAATAGGATCTGGATTGAAAATAAATTTCCAATTATGTGGAATGAAGCCATATTGATTCCAATTCTGAAGCCTGGTAAGGATCCTTCAGAACCTTCACATTATCGACCAATTGCTCTGACCAGCTGCTAATGTAAGACTCTTGAACGTATGGTCAATAACCGACTCGTATATGTCTTAGAAAAAAATAAATGTATACCTATTAATCAGAGTGGCTTCCGTAAAGGAAGATCCACTCTAGATAATATAACATATTTGGAGACCCAGATTCGCAATGCTTTTGTGCGAAGAAATCATCTGGTCTCCATTTTCTTCGACATAGAGAAAGCCTACGACCATACGTGGCGATATGGAATTCTCCGTACTTTATATAATTTTGGATTCAGGGGTAATTTGCCGAAATTCCTGCAAAACTTTTTACGCTCCCGTGTTTTTAAAATTCGTTTTGGAAGTTTTTTTTCCAATACCTTTATTCAAGCTGAGGGTGTACCCCAAGGCTCTATTTTAAGTGTAACCCTTTTTAACTTGTCTATAAGCAACATCCTACATCATCTACCATCTTCTGTTCATGGAACTTTGTTTGTTGACGACCTGCAAATATCGTGTGAGGGGTCCAATATGCGGTTAATTGAGAGAAAATTGCAAAGTGCTGTAAATAAATTAGCTGCATGGTGTGCTGAAAATTGTCATACTCTGTCTCCTGGCAAGAGTAGTTGTGTCCACTTCTGCAGAAAGACTAGCTTGCATAATGATCCAATAATTTACATCAACAATACACCGATACCTGTGGTCAATGAGGTAAAATTCCTCGGAGTGATTTTCGACCGAAAACTAACCTTTCTTCCGCATATCTTATATCTGCGGAAAAAATGTGAGCGATCGCTTAATATCCTCAAGGTGTTATCAAATACATCTTGGGGTGCTGATCGCTCATCACTCCTTCGGGTTTATCAATCTCTGATTTTATCCCGAATTGACTACGGATGTGTTGTGTATGGATCTGCAAGGTCTTCTGTCTTATTTAGATTGGACACTGTCCATCACTCTGCCCTGAGAATATGTTCTGGAGCATTTCGCACATCACCCGTCCAGAGTCTATACGTGATTTGTCATCAATTGCCGTTAGACCTGCGACGAATGCAGCAGTCTCTCAATTACTATAATAAAATCATATCGACCCCTCATCATCCGCTACTCTCCTTAATTCCTAATCCTGGTCTTAAAAGACTTTATGATGCTCGTCATATGAGCATCCCACCTTTTCTCACAAGAATAAAGACACATTTTACTGTTGCTGATCTACGTGATTTGCGGATTGAATCACCAACTTACTTTGCTTATCCGCCTTGGTATGACCCGACACTTGATTTTATCTATCCCTTTGCTCAATATGGAAAATCTGACACAACACCTATTGTCTTTCAACAGCTATTTTCTTCTCATCGCTGTCAGTATCAGTCATATAAACCTGTATTCACAGATGGATCTAAATCTGCAGAACATGTGGGCTGTGGCATTTTTATGAATAGTACATCTTTCAGTTACAACCTACATTCGTCCTGCTCCATCTTTACTGCTGAAGCAACAGCTATTTACTACGCTCTTCAGCAGGTGAATACAGATGACTATCGTCAATTTTGTATATACACTGACAGCATGAGTGTTTTGGAAGCTTTGAGAGGCAATAGTTTTAATTGTCATCCTGTTGTGTCTAGAATATTCAGAGTACTGGAATCTTTTGCTGGCAAGGGTTACAAAATTTTATTTTGTTGGGTACCAAGTCACGTAGGTCTTTATGGAAATGAGGGAACGGATGCAGCTGCAAAAACTGCATCAGATCGAATTATACCATCAGTGCCGCTCTCCGATGTGAGAAGAGGTGTTAAAGCATTTATTTATTCCCTATGGCAGGAATCATGGAATATGGAGGTTGGCAACAAATTACATTCTATATTTCCATCCGTCACCTCATTAACTGTTTTACCGTTACGAACAGCAGATGTTATCTTAACTCGCCTTCGTATCGGACACACACGTTTCTCACATAAACATCTATTTCTAAGTGAATTAAATCCCTGGTGTGAAACGTGTGATCTACCACACACTGTTTTTCATATTATAATTTCATGTCCATTTTTTAACATTTATCGTTTTAAATTTTTTCAAGCAGATATTTTAACAATGTATGATTTGTTGGGGGATCCGCCCCACAGAAACTTTTTGCCTTCTTAAAGGCGATTGAATTTCTTCCATTTATTTAAATATGTATATTATAAATTTTATGAATTTTATTTTTACTTTCATCTTCAATTTTACACATTTACATTTTAATATAATCATATACACTTATTTTTGTTTTTTAACTTTTTAACGTTGAGTTTGGGTTTGCTTAAGTAGATATTCTATAAAATTTAATGCTTGGCGCAGCTTGTCCTTTTTTGGACCTTGCGCCACAAAATCCAACCCAACCCAACTCATTTAGTTGAATATATAAAAAAAAAAATATTTTAATCAAAACAATTATATTATCTTATCGAAATTTGCTACTTCTAAATCTGTGATATATTCATAAATGTGTTTCCGTTTATCTTCATATTCAATACAAAACTATTGTAATAATACACTGTAAATTTATTTTTTTAAATTTGAATTGAAATCTCAAATTTTATTTTTCCCATAAGAAAAGTGTTAGTTGAAATAAACTTTTCCGAATACATTACTCTAGAAATTAACTTATGGAAATATCTCTTTTGCTCTCTTTAGTGTAAGAGAATAAAATACTCCTAATCATTTATATGAGCACACAAATGAAAATGTGTGTTTCAGCTATTTCATAAAAGCATAGCTATGATGTGTCAAAAAATGTTTTCTTAATTTCACAATTATTATTTTTTGCGTTTAAATTTAATTTTTATCCAGATTAAGAGATAAATTTATTTTTTAACGAATACTTAAAATTTTTAATTTTTATTGAATCTGTGAATTTTTTCCTATTAATTAATGCTTTGACATTTTTGTATATGTTTTTTAAATATGACATATTGTGATGTATTTAATTTATTATACCATCGAGAAAAGCATTTTGCAATCTATCTGATGATTTATTTAATAAAAACACCACCCGAATGAATTTAAAGGGATACTATTATTTTAGCAATTGGAAATCTATTTTTGGTCAATTTTTATCAATTCACTTGTGCATATGTATACATTTTACTTAATAAGATTTTTAAATATTGAGAAACGTTTGGTATTTCAAGGTTGCACAATATTTTATGAAAACTTTAGCTTACTTATCTTTTTTTAATCTGATAATTATTTACTATTGCTTATTATGAGTAAATTTTTTAAATCATGCATATATACAAATTAATGTAATTTGATGAGAATTTTCTAATCAATAAAAGAGTACTGAGGATTTTAACGAGTATAAGTATATTAAACAAAGTTTAAAAGCGTGAATTACAACGTGATTTACAATTACAGCGTGAATTCTCCAGGATATACTTTTCACAACTCTTTGTATTACAGCTAGTTGTATTGTCTTCCACTCGGCTTAACCCCTCAGGGGGTTTACTTTCTTTAAGTAAACACGGGTGTCACAATC
>JAPDSC010097496.1:0-26165 GCA_026290005.1 Latrodectus geometricus | reverse complement strand
TTAAGTAAACACGGGTGTCACAATCCCGAGGTACCCCAGTGATCTTTACTCTTCTTTCTTTTCTTCTCTTCTCTACCCTTCTGCTTTTTCTTCCTTTTCTCCCTCATTGTGGTTGCCTCTGATGAGGTTGAGGGCTCCCCTTGAGCAGCTTTCGCCACTCTGTTGCTATTCGCTACTCTTGGGGACTAAATCACCCACGTGTTTACCGTGCGTGGAGACCCGTGTCCCTGGAAAGGAGGGTCCTGGTAATTGAGGCCCTCAGAGACCAATACATTACTTTGGCCTCTGCTTCAGATAAACGGGAGGTGTGTTGTGGTCCTCAGCACATCAATCGGCTTTATGGACCAAGCGATCGGTACATCTACTTGGTGACTCGTTAAGGGTGGAGACCACTTCAGAGATGTATTGTGAGCGTATAGGGACTGGCTAGCACTGGTGCAGTTGATTTGCATCCCCTTGTAGGACTCCGTGGTGGGTGGTGTCGTCGGTCCCCGAATTTTGTATAATCCTATATGGAACAAAAAACTTTCTCCTCACTCCCACGGGAGCAACAAATGATTCTATGCAGAGCAAAATATTTTATTGTAAAAAGAATTGGAGATTCTTTTGAATCTGTTTCCCCTTTTCTTATTGAAAAGGCTATTACTTCGAACCTTGGGGAAGTAAAATCTATAAAAAAACTAAGATCTGGTGTCCTATTGATCGAAACTGCATCCGAAAAGCAGTCCATCATGATGCAAAGTTTGAAGACAATAGGTGACATAGCTGTTACCGTCGAGCCTCACGGAAATTTAAATTTCTCTCGAGGTGTTATTTCTGCGGAGGACTTGTTCCACACGCCGACTGACGAAATACTCGAAAATCTACAAAATCAGAAAGTCTGTGCTGTCAAAAGAATAACGATTAAGAGAGATGGTATTATCTTAAATACGAAACAGCTTATTTTGACATTCGCGACACCAGACTTGCCTGACTATATTAAAGACGCTTATATGAGGTGTTCTGTTCGGCCTTATATTCCAAGTCCTCTCAGATGTTTTCAATGCCAACGTTTTGGGCATTCTAAAATAGCTTGCAGGGGTAAACTAACTTGCGCCCGTTGTTCTGTCGTTGGCCATGACAGTCTAACCTGCAATGCTAAAGAAGTTTGCGTCAATTGCCAAGGTCATCACACCTCTTATTCACGAACTTGTCCAGTTTGGCAGGTGGAAAAAGAAATTACCACCCTGAAGGTTAAAAACAATGTATCATATCCAGAGGCTCGACGATTAGTAACTTCACGGACTCCAGTAGCTGGTGTTAGCTATGCAGTACCCAAACAGAAACAGGTCCATGTCCTCCAGCTTGTTTACCCTCACAGGTTACAAAAGTTAACAAGCCTATACCCACATTTACCAAAATGTCCGCGAAATCAAAAGCCCTTAAAGCTCGAAAATTAAAACTTTCCAAGGAAGGCCATCGCATGCCTTCCCTAAATACAAAAAAAGCCCTTCACGCTTTGGATGCAGATACTGTTAAACTGCATCCCTCAGATGATGAGTTTAGCTTAGACGATTCATCTGAGATGACAATAAGTAACAGTGATAATGGTTAGATTATATTCCATTAATGACTTCCTTTGTTTCATGGAATTGTCGTAGTTTCCGGCCTCGAATTGATGATGTCAAATCCATCATCTCTTACTACAATCCTATATGTGTGGCTCTCCAGGAAACATTCCTGAAGCCCACTATTACATCTAAAATACGTGGATTTAAATGCTACAGAAAAGATTATGATGGTAATGCCGCTGCCAGTGGTGGAGTTTGTATATTCACATCAAACAGATGCCCTAGTACAGCACACGATTTGCGCACTGCACTGCAGGCTGTTGCTATCCAAATTCATACCACATGTCTTATCACAATCTGTAGCCTTTATTTACCACCAAATGACATCATTCAAGCAGAGGAACTAAATGACTTAGCTGATCAACTCCCAGCTCCATTTTTATTGTTGGGCGATTTTAACGGCCATAGTCCTTTGTGGGGTAGTGATGATACGAATTCTCGCGGTCGTCAGATTGAGCAGTTCATATCTGATAACTCTCTCTGTCTGCTAAATACCGACGAGAAAACTTATTTCCACGAACCTACAAGGACATTTCACTCTCTTGACTTAGCTATTTGTTCTCCGTCACTTCTGCCGTTGCTGAATTTCACTGTTGGAAATGACCTTTTCAACAGCGATCATTTCCCTCTTATCGTGACTCAGACTGGAAGTAATAATGTGTCCCACAGGCCACCGAATTACGTGTACAGTCGAGCCGATTGGGTTCTTTTCACGCAATTGGCCGTGATTACTGAAACAAGAGTTAAGAGAGATGTGATTGATGATGCCGTTAAATATGTCGCTGAAACAATAATCAAAGCTGCGGATGTAGCTATCCCAAAAAGTTCCTCTACTCCACACAAACACATAAAACCCTGGTGGAATGAAGAGTGCCGACTATATTACAAGAAACAAAGGAAGCAATGGAATATTTTCCGAAGATACCCTACTACGGTGAACCTTATTGCCTTTAAAAAAGCCAAAGCTCAAGCTCGTAGAGTAAGACGCCAGAGTCAAAGAGAATCTTGGATTCGTTACGTGTCTTCACTTACATCATCGACATCCAGCAAACAATTGTGGAGGAAAGTAAAAGCAGCCAATGGTATTTATCAGGATTGTTCCATTCCTGTTTTAAAAACTGGAGCTGCTGTGCATTCCTCAACGGTAGATATTGCCAATGTCATCGGAGAAACCTTTGCGAGTGTGTCCAGCTCTGATTCCTATAGTCCCGGTTTTCAAAGGTCTAAAAGAATAGCTGAGCGGACTCCTCTACGTTTCACTGATCGCAGTAACCTACCGTACAATTGTGCTTTTGGAATGTCAGAATTGAAGACTGCCTTACATCAGGCAAACGACACCAGTCCCGGACCTGATGGAATCTCTTATCAAATGCTTCGTCATTTACATCCAGATTCATTATTGAACATACTTGTATTGTTTAATAGAATCTGGACGGAACATGCATATCCCACTTCGTGGAGAGAAGCGATAGTGATTCCTATTTTGAAACCGGGCAAAGATTCCTCTGACCCTATGAGTTATCGTCCAATAGCTCTTACGAGTTGCCTATGCAAAACTTTTGAGCGTATGGTCAATGCTAGATTCACTTACATCTTAGAGAAGAATAATTGCATCCCTCCTCATCAAAGTGGCTTTCGAAAAGGTCGATCCGCTATTGATAATATAATAGATCTGGAATCCCACATTCGAAATGCTTTTGTAAGGAGAAACCATCTTGTTGCAATCTTCTTTGATATAGAGAAAGCATATGATCGTACGTGGCGCTATGACATTCTCCGTACTATGTACCATCTTGGCTTTAAGGGTAATCTTCCCATGTTCATAAAGAACTTTCTAGCCCACCGGCTTTTCAGAGTGCGCATTGGAAACACACTTTCCAATACTTTTATCCAAGCTGAGGGTGTTCCTCAGGGCAGCGTTTTAAGCGTGACCATTTTTAACCTTTTCATCAGCAACATACTTCACCAATTACCACCTTCTGTTCATAGTAATTTATATGTTGACGACTTGCAAATTTCATATCAAGGATCAAACATGAATATAATTGAAAGACAATTGCAAACAGCTGTAAATAATCTCACTGCTTGGTGTGAACAAAATGGCCTTAGCATATCTCCAAATAAGAGTTGCTGTGTTCATTTCTGTAGGAAAACTAGTTTTCACCATGATCCTGTGCTTCACATTAACGGTAGACCTATCCCTGCTGTCAATGAGATAAAATTTCTTGGCGTGATTTTCGATAAGAAATTAACTTTCCTTGCGCATGTGTTACATCTGCGGAAGAAGTGCCAACGACTGCTCAATATCCTCAAGGTGCTTTCGAATACTTCTTGGGGTGCAGATCGCATATCACTCCTTCGAATTTACCAGTCAGTAATTTTATCTCGCATTGACTACGGTTGTGTTGCTTATGGATCAGCTAGATCTTCCGTTTTACGCAGATTGGACACAATTCATCACTCTGCTTTAAGAATATGCTCAGGTGCATTTCGCACTTCACCCGTGCAGAGTCTATATGTAATCTGTCAACAATTACCATTAGACCTGCGGCGGATGCAGCTGTCTTTTAGTTATTATTCAAACATTATGTCCTCACCTCATCATCCCTTACATTCTACGATTCCAAATGCCGCTCTTAAGAGAATATATAATGCTAGACCATCAAGCATTCAACCTTTTCTCGCGCGTGTTCAATCCCACCTTTTGCTATCTGACCTGTGTGATGTCCGGATTGAGTCTACAGACTTTTTCGTACATCCTCCTTGGTATGACCCACGCATTACAGTATTCAATGCCTTTGAAAACTATAAAAAGTCGGACACAACTCCTGCTATTTTTCAACAGCTTTATACATCTCATCGCTGTCAGTATGGTATGTACACTCCCATCTACACTGATGGATCCAAAACTGCGGGGCACGTTGGCTGTGGAGTTTATGTTGACAATACCTCCTTCAGTTACAGCCTTCACAAATCCTGCTCCATTTTCTCTGCTGAAGCCATGGCTATATACCGTGCACTTCAGTATGTGAGTACCAAAAACGTACATCAATACTGCATATATACTGACAGTAAGAGTGTTTTGGAAGCTTTGAAAAATCATAACTTCCATTGCCATCCAGTTGTGTCGAAAATTTTCAAACTGCTCGAATCTCTCTCTCGCACTGGATTCGAAATACTGTTTTGCTGGATACCAAGCCACATAGGAATAGATGGCAATGAGAAGGCTGATGCGGCTGCGAGGTCTGCATCTACTACTATTCTGCCTTCTGTTCCATCAATAGATGTGAGAAAAGGATTAAAACATTTTGTAAATTCTCTTTGGCAGGAATCATGGAACATGCAAGTCAGCAACAAACTCCATTCCATATTTTCATTTATCATCCCATTACATGTTTTACCTGTACGAAGTGCAGATGTCAGACTGACTCGCCTTCGTATTGGTCACACGCGTTTCACCCACAAACATCTCTTCTTGAGTGACTTAAATCCTTGGTGTGAAACGTGTGATGAACCATACACGGTACATCATATTTTAATTGTTTGTCCAGATTTTAACCATTTGCGCATCATCTTTTTTAACACTGATATTTTAACTTTACAAGACTTGTTAGGGGAACCACCCCATCGCAATCTGTTTGCGTTTTTAAAAGCTATTGATTTTATTTATTTTATATAAATTTAGAAATATTTTAATCACTAGTTTTAAATTTTATCCATTTTATCAACTTTTAAAAATATTTTAATCACAAGTTTTCTAATTTTTATAAATACGCATAATATTTTAATAAAACACTTTATTTTAAAATTTTATATTATTAAGTTTTTATTGGGCTAATGCAAAGTGATTACTTCCAACCAGATGTCTGGCGCAGCTTGTCCTTATTTGGACCTTGCGCCATTAAAACCAACCAACCAACCAACCAACCTGGTAATTGAGGCCCCCAGAGACCAACACATTACTTTGGCCTCTGCTTCAGGTAAACGGGAGGTGTGTTGTGGTCCTCAGCACATCAATCGGCTTAATGGATCAAGCGATCGGTACATCTGCTGGATGACTCGTTAAGGGTGGAGGCCATCACAGGGATGTACTGTGAGCGTATAGGATCTGGCTAGCACTGGTGCAGCTGGTCTGCATCCCCTTGTTGGACTCGGTGGTGGGTGGTGTGGTCAGGTCCCGAAATTTTAATGAAAACTAAATGGAGAACAAAAATTTTTCTTTTCTCCCTCGGGAGCAATTGCTAGACACATCAAATGTGAAATTTTTTATTATAACTAGAAAAGAGGGAAATTTTGAAAATGTTTCCCCTTTTCTGATACAAAAAGGAATATCGGGAACAGTAGGAGAAGTGAAAAATATTAAGAAATTGCGATCTGGTGAATTACTTGTGGAGGTTGCATCAGCGACACAATCCTCCATAATCTCCAAAATGAGACTGTTGGCAAATATCGAGGTGACCGTCTCGCCTCATCGAAATTTAAATTTTTCTCAGGGAGTGATCTCCGCAAGGGATTTATTGAATACGCCTACGGATGAGATTCTAGAACATCTGAAGGATCAGAAGGTCTGCGGCGTTAAGCGCATAACTGTCAGAAGAGATGGAAAGTACATTGATACGAAACATCTCATTCTGACATATGCTACGCCAGACCTTCCAGAAAATATCAAAGTTGCATATATGCATTTACCCGTAAGGTCGTATATTCCTAATCCCTTACGTTGTTTCCAGTGCCAACATTTTGGACATTCGAAAAACTCTTGTAGGTCAAAACCTACTTGCGCTCGTTGCGCAGTAGTTGGCCACGAGAGTGCTAATTGTACTGCAAAGGAGGCGTGTGTCAACTGTAAAGGCGACCACCCCTCCTACTCCCGAAATTGTCCAATATGGGTACTGGAAAAAGAGATCACCACTTTGAAAATAACTAATAAAATTTCATACCCTGAGGCCCGACGTATTGTCACATCTCGAACGCCAAAGTCTGGAGTAAGCTATGCAACCGTAGCTAAAAAAGTCACCAGATCCAGTAGCACACAAACAGACTCAATTTCACTTCCCCTTGTTAGATTACCCATTACACAATCAGAAAAGCCAAAAATTAAAACATCTCCGATTTCTAAAAAAGCTCCTACATACAAATCCAAATCTGCTAAGGCTTATAGATTAAAATCTTCAAAAGAGGGCTCTACAAGGCCCTCAATATCCACCCGCAAAGCCTTGTCCCTGGAAGCTGATGCAGTATCTCTACATCCCTCGGATGATGATATGTCGTTCGAGGAATGGTTAGATGACTCGCCTTCCAGCTCCAGGAGAGGAGCTTCGAAAACTAAACAATAACTTCCTTTGTTTCTTGGAACTGCCATGGTTTGCGCTCACATCTTGATGACATCAAGTCTATTACATCAGCTTGTAACCCCGCATGCATAGCACTTCAGGAGACATTCCTGAAGTCAACAAATAAAATCAATATGCATTGGAAATCTTGGTCATTGGCATTGGTCGTCAGATAGAGCAATTTATTTCTGATAATTGTCTCTGTCTGATGAATACCGACGAGAAGACATATTTCCACATACCCACAACAACATTTCATTCTCTCGATCTCGCCATTTGTTCACTTTCACTTCTGCCATTGTTGAATTTAACAGTGGGGAACGATCTGTATAATAGCGATCATTTCCCACTCGTCATCTCCCAGACTGGAGGTAGTAGTTTGCAGCTATGCATACCTACTTACTTGTACAGTCGGGCAGATTGGACGTTATTTACACAAATGGCAGTTGTTGATGATAGAATGGTCATGATCGATGATATTGATGAAGCCGTTTACAAAGTCACTGAAACAATAATAAATGCAGCTGATACAGCAATACCTAAAAGTTCTTCCATATTAAAAAGGCGATGCAAACCGTGGTGGAACACTGAATGCCAAGAAACTTATAAAAAACAAAGGAAGTTATGGGGGTTATTTCGGAGATACCCCACAACGGAGAATCTAATCGCTTTTAAAAGAGCAAAAGCATTAGCACGCAAAGCTCGTCGTAGAAGTCAGAAGGAATCCTGGTCTCGCTATCTTTCTTCAATATCATCTTCCACATCCAGTAAGGAGTTATGGAGAAGAGTGAAAGCAGCCAATGGTATTTATAGGGAATTTCCTATTCCTGTTTTAAAAACCGGTGCTGCTATTCACTCTTCTCCCAAGGAAATCGCTAACGTCCTTGGTGAAACTTTTGCCAGTGTCTCAAGCACCGACTCTTATACTCCTTCGTTCCTAAGGATTAAGAGTCGAGCTGAAAGAACACCAATTCGTTTCAACCATGGACAAGCTTTGCCTTATAACAGCGAACTTCGGATGTTGGAACTGAAGAAAGCTCTAAAGCAGGCCCATAACACTAGTCCAGGACCTGATGGAATCTGCTACTACATGCTTCAACATTTAAGTCCAGATTCACTGTTGAACTTATTGCTTTTGTTCAATAGGATCTGGACTGAAAGTAAATTTCCATCAATGTGGAATGAAGCAGTAGTGATTCCAATTCTGACGCCTGGTAAGGATCCTTCGAATCCTTCACATTATCGACCTATAGCTCTGACGAGTTGCCTTTGTAAGACTCTCGAACGTATTATCAACGCCCGTCTCATATATGTCTTAGAAGAAAATAAATGTATACATGTTAATCAGAGTGGTTTCCGTAAAGGAAGATCCACTCTTGATAACATTACTTACTTGGAAACCCAAATCCGCAACGCTTTTGTGCGGAGAAATCATCTGGTTTCCATCTTCTTCGACATCGAGAAGGCATACGACCGTACATGGCGATATGGAATTCTCCGTACATTATATGATTTTGGCTTTAGGGGTAATCTCCCGATGTTCCTACAAAACTTTCTATGCTCCCGTAATTTTAAAGTACGTATTGGAACTTATACATCCAATACTTTTATCCAACATGAGGGTGTCCCTCAAGGTTCCATTTTAAGTGTTTCACTTTTTAATTTATACATTAGTTGCATCCTTCATCACCTTTCACCTTCTGTCAATAGCACTATGTATGTGGATGACCTGCAAATATCTTGCCAAGGATCAAACATGCGATTAATTGAGAGACAACTACAAACATCTGTAAATAAAATAGCTGCATGGTGTGCAGAGAATGGCTTTACAATATCTCCTAGCAAGAGCTGCTGTGTCCATTTCTGCAAGAAGACCAGCATTCATAACGATCCTGTTATCAAATTGAACAACACTTCAATACCTGTAGTCAACGAGATCAAATTTCTTGGTGTGATATTTGACCGAAAACTGACCTTTCTTCCGCATGTTTTACATCTGCGGAAGAAGTTCGAGTGATCGCTTAATATCCTCAAGGTGCTTTCAAATACATCTTGGGGTGCTGATCGCTTGTCACTGCTTCGTGTCTATCAATCAATCATTTTGTCTCGTATTGACTACGGATGTGTTGTCTATGGATCTGCTAGGTCTTCTGTCTTGCGCAGATTGGATACTGTACATCACTCTGCTTTGAGAATATGTTCAGGCGCATTCCGCACATCACCCGTCCAGAGTCTTTACGCCATTTGTCAACAATTGCCTTTAGACCTGAGACGGATGCAGCTGTCTCTCAATTATTACGCAAAGGTCATGGCTGACCGTCAACATCCTTTACGTTCCTTGGCCATTTCTCCTGCATTAAAGAGACTATATGATGCTCGACCATCCAGCATCCAACCCTTTCTCAGTCGAACTAAAGATCAACTCCATTTGTCAGACCTACATGATGTCCGTTTTATTAAAACGGACTTACAATCACATCCACCCTGGTACGATCCACAGATAACTATTATTAATCCATTTGCTCAATATACAAAATCGGACACAACTTCAACAGTTTTTCAACAGCTTTATCTATCTCATCGCTGTCAGTATTCATCATATACGCCTGTATTCACGGATGGTTCAAAAACTGCAGGACATGTTGGCTGTGGCGTATTTTACGCTAATACCAGTTATGGTTACAGCCTCCATACGTCCTGCTCCGTCTTTACGGCTGAAGCTACGGCTATCAACCAAGCCCTTCAGCTTGTGAATACAGAGCAATTTAATAAAATCTGTATATATACTGACAGTTTGAGTGTTTTAGAAGCGTTGAAAAACTATAATAATTGTCATCCAGTTGTGTCCAAGATTTTCGGAGCATTGGATTCCCTTGCTGGCAAGGGTTATGACATCATTTTCTGTTGGATCCCAGGTCATGTAGGTTTAGAGGGAAATGAAAAGGCTGACGCAGCTGCTAAGGCTGGGTCACCTATAATTCAACCATCTGTCCCTCTTTTCGACGTGAGAAGGGTTGTAAAAAGATTTGTTAACTCTCTCTGGCAGGAGTTATGGAGTATGCAGGTCACAAACAAACTGTGTGCCATATTTCCATCCTTCATTCCATTATCAGTTTTGCCGATACGAAGAGCAGATGTTAGATTAACTCGCCTTCGTATCGGACACACACGTTTCACACATAGACATCTATTTCTAAGTGAATTAAATCCATGGTGTGAAACGTGTGATGTACCATACTCTGTTCGTCATATTTTAATTTCATGTCCTGATTTTAACTTGTATCGCTTTATATTTTTTAAAACAAATATTTTAACCTTGTATGATTTAGTGGGGGAGCCACCCCACAGAAACCTTTTTGCCTTTTTAAAGGCAATTGGTTTTATTCATTTCATTTAAACCCTTTTGACTTTAATTTTATGCGAATTTTATTTTTACTTTCACTTATTATTATAATTAATTAGATTTTAATGTATATACATATACACTAATTTTTGAATTTTAATATTTTAAAGTTGAGTTGGGTTTTCAACAATGTTTTTATTTAAATTTAATATTTGGCGCAGTTTGTCCTTATTGGACCTTGCGCCATTAAACCCAACAAAACAAACAAACAAACAAACCACTCGGCTTAAAGTAGACATACAAGTTCCTTGAACGAATTCAGACAGGTAGTGCACCCCTTCATTCAGCCATCCAACTCGACCCAGAGGTTCTCGACTAGGCTCTAGGCAGGCCAGTCCATTCGATGAACTCCATTGGCACTATATCAAGCCTCAGTTAACCTCGAAACATGACAACTGGCATTGTCGTCCTGAAAGTAACAGGGGTCCAACCGAAAAACTGCCACAACCTAGGAAGCACATTGTCATCCAAAATGGTGCAGTAGGCATCGGCGTTGAGTTCACCATGAATGGGGACTAAGGATCCCAGTCCATACCAGGAGAAACTCCCCCCAGACCATAATTTCACCTCCATTGAACTTGACTGTTGGTACGATGTATTGTGGCAGGAGACTTTCTCCAGGCAGACGCCAGACCCAGACCCCTCAGGGGGTTTACTTTCTTAAAGTAAACAGGGGTGTCACAATCCCGAGGTACCCCAGTGATCTTTCCTCCTCTTTCTTTTCTTTTCTTCTCTTCTCTCCCCTTCTGCTTTTTCTTCCTATTCTCCCCCAATGGGGTTGCCTCTTATTAGGTTGAGGGCTCCCCTTGAGCAGCTGTCGCCGCTCTGTTGCTAATAGCTACTGTTGGGGACTAAATTATCCACGTGTTTGCCGTGCGTGGAGACCCGTGTACCTGGAAAGGAGGATCCTGGTAATTGAGGCCCCCAGAGACCAATACATTACTTTGGCCTCTGATTCAGGTAAACGGCGGGTGTGTTGTGGTCCTCAGCACATCAATCGGCTTTATGGATCGAGTGATCGGTACATCTACTGGATGATTCGTTAAGGATGGATACCATTACAGGGAAGTACTGTGAGTGTATAGAACGTTGCTAGCACTGGTGCAGCTGGTCTGCATCCCCTTGTTGGACTCTGTGGTGGGTGGTGCGTCCAGGTCCCGAAATTTTACTTTTTATACATGGAACATAAAAAAAATTTCTTTTCTCCCACGAGAGCAAAAATTGACAAAAATTAAAGTGAACTTGTTTAAAAAATGATTGATTTTTTACAACTGTTTCTCATTTCCTCATTTCTAAAGGAGTATCCAGTTTAGTTGGGGAAGTGAAAAGTATTCAAAAACTGTGTTCTGGTGACTTAATGATTAGGGCTGCATCAGATCTTCAAGCAGCCAATCTATCTAAAGTTGCATCACTGGTAAACTTTAGAAGTGACCATGTCGCCTCATGGTAACCTTAACTTTTCTCGAGGTGTTATCTCAGCAAAGGATTTGCTATATTTGCCTACGGAGGAAATTCTTTAAAATCTACAGTGTCAGAATGTCTGTGGCTTGAACGCATTATGGTCAGAAGAGATGGAAAGTTCCTTGATTCTAAACATCTCATACTGTCCTTTGCGAGCTAGACTTCTCCGACATATTTAGAGTAGATTACATGAACTTACCCGTAAGGCCTAATATTCCAAATCTAATGCCAACGCTTTAGACACTCGAAGAGTGCTTGCAGAGGCAAATTCACCTGTGCTTGTTGCGCGGTGACAGGCCATGAAAGTTTGAACTGCACAGCTAAGGAGGCATGTATCAACTGTCATGGTGACCACTGCTCCTACTCTCGTAGTTGTCCTCAGTGGGTACTTGAGAAGAAGATAACAAACATCAAGGTTGATAAAAAATGTACCTACCCAGAGGTGAGAAAAATGGTCACATATCGTTCTCCCCCAGTAGGAGTAAATTAAAAAAAGTCACCAAATCGAGCAGTACACAAACAGGTTATCTTTCCCCAGTGAGATTTCCCCCCTTCATCTACAAGCCAACATTTTGAAAATCTCCTGTATTTTTAACGAAAGCTTCTTTAACGAAAAATAAATCAGCAGGACCTTCAAAATTAAAAAAAGTGAAGTAAGGCTCCATTAAGCCTTAAATTACTACCCAGAATTCTTTTTCGTACCTGGAGGCTGACGTACCTTCATTTTATCCTTCACACGATAATATATCGTTTGAGGAGTCATTAGAGCTGCCTTCCAGCTCCGGGAAAGGAGCTTTCAAAATCAAATAAAAACTTTCTTTGTTTCATGGAATTGTCGTCCCCTCAGGGGGTTTACTTTCTTTAAGTAAACACGGGTGTCACAATCTCGAGGTACCCCAGTGATCTGTCCTCTTCTTTATTTTCTTCTCTTCTTCTACTTTCTGCTTCTTCTTCCCTTTCTCCCTCATTGTAGTTGCCTATGATGAGCTTGAGGGCTCCCCTTGAGTATATGTCACCGCTCTGTTGCTAATAGCTACTCTTGGTAACTAAATCACCCATACGTGTTAGCTGTGCGTGGAAACCCGTGTCCCTGGAAAGGAGGGTCCTGGTAATTGAGGCTCACAGAGGCCAACATATTACTGTGGCATCTGCTTCAGGTAAACGGGAGGTGTGTTGTGATCCTCAGCACATCAAACGGCTTTATGGTACATGTGCTGGAGGACTCGTTAAGGGTAGAGGCCATCTCAGGGATGTACTGTGATCCCCCCTCATTTTACCCTCGTTATCTCCCAAACAGGAGATAATAGTGTGCAGCAACGTACTTACGCGTACAGTTGAGCAAATTGAGAGCAGTTTACACAATTGGCAGTTTTTGACAATACAATGGTCATGATTCCAAACATAAATGATGCCGTTCAAAGAGTCACCGAAACAATTATACGCGCAGCTGATATTACAATTCCTAAAAGTTCCTCCAAAACACACAGGCGGTGTAAACCATGGTAGAATCAAGAATGTCAAATTACATGCATTAAACAGAGGAAGTTATGGGGGTTGTTTAGGAGAAACATGACGGAGAATCTAATCGCTTTGAAGAGAGCAAAAGCATTAGCTCAAAGAGCTCATCATAGAAGTAAGAAGAAATCTTGGTCTCACTATCTTTCTTCTATAACATCTTCTACATCCAGTAAGCAGTTGTGGAGAAAAGTGAAGGCAGCCAATGGTATTTATAAGTTAATTCTCCATTCCAACCGGAGCTGCTATATATTCTTCTCCTAAGGAAATATCTAACGTCCTTGGTGAAAGTTTTGTTAGTGTCTCAAGCACTGCCTATTACAGTCCTTCGTTTCTAAGGATTAAGAGTCGTGCTGAGCGAAGACCAATTCATTTCAACCATGGACAAGCCTTACCCTACAACTGTGAATTTTGTATATTAGAATTGAAGAAAGCTTTACAGCAGACCAATAATACCAGCCCTGGACCTGATGGAATTAGTTATCTTATGCTTTAACATTTAAGTCCAAATTCCTTATCGAACTTATTGCTTTGTTTCAATAGGATCTGGACTGAAAATGAATTTCCATCTCTTTGGAATGAAGCAATAGTCATTCCGGTCCTAACTCCTGGTAAGGGTCCTTCAGAACCTTCAACTTATCAACCTATAGCTCTGACGAGTTGCCTTTGTAAGACTCTCGAACGTATGGTCAACACACGTCTCATGTATGTCTTAGAAGAAAATAAATGTATACATGTCAATCAGAGTGGATTCTGTAAAGAAAGGTCCACTCTTGATAACATAACATATTTGGAAACCCAAATGCGGAACGCTTTTGTACGAAGAAACCATCTGGTTTCCATCTTCTTCGACATCGAGTAGGCATACGACTATACATGGCGATTTGGAATTCTCCGTACACTATATGATTTTGGTTTTCGGGGTAATCTCCCGATGTTCATACAAAACTTTTTACGCTCCCGTAATTTTAAAGTACGTATTAGAAATTCTATTTCGAATACTTTTATCCAATATGAGGGTGTACCTCAAGATTCTATTTTAAGTGTTTCACTTTTTAACTAATACAACAGTAGCATTCTCCATCACCTTTCACCTTTTGTTAATGGCACTATGTATGTGGATGACTTGCAAATATCTTGCCAGGGATCGAACATGTGATTAATTTAGAGACAACTTCAAACATCTGTTAATAAAATAGCTATCTGCATGGTGTGCAGAAAATGGCTTTACATTATCTCCTAGCAAAAGTGTCCTAGATGTGTCCATTTTTGAAAAAAGACCAGCCTTTACAGCGATCCTGTTATTTATTTGAACAACACTACAATACCTGTAGTCAAAGAGATTAAATTTCTTGGTGTGACATTCGAACGAAAGTTAACCTTTCTTCCGCATGTTTTAAATTTGCGGAAGAAGTGCGAGCGATCGCTTAATATCTTCAAGGTGCTATCTAATACATCTTGGAGTGCGGATCACACATCACTACTTCGAGTCTTTCTAACACTCATTTTATCTCCTAATGACTACGGAAGTGTTGTATATGGATCTGCTAGGTCTTCAGTTTTACGCAGATTGGACACTGTAGATATCTCTGCTTTGAGAATATGCTCAGGAGCATTTTGCACATCACCCGTTCAGAGTCTTTTGTGCAATTTGCCAAGAATTGCCTTTGGACCTGAGACGAATGCAGCCGTCTCTCAATTATTACGCTAGGGTTATGTCTAACAGACAACATCCGTTACAATTTTTGGTATATACTCCTGCCTTGAAGAGATTATATTAGGTTGGGAAAAAAGAAATCTATTATTTTTACGTGAACTTTTTGTAACTTCTTTCAGGTTCGCTTTGTAAAAAGGTTTAAAACAGTTTTCATGTAGATTTTTAGGTCTTGTGCGAAGCTACGACTGCTGACATGCTGTCAAGTTTGATAATTTTTGATATTTTATAGACATTTTCGACGATATTGTATCCATGCGACGTGCATCTTTAGCATCCAAATACCCAAACGGAATCGAAGAAACCAAAATTGTGCGTAACTGGTTGTTACAATGATATATAAGACGATAAACACCTTTCACAATTTTAGCCACCTGGTTAGCATTTCCGCCATTATAAAAGAAAAACCAAAATGTATCGAATTTTCTGTTTGTTGTGTTCTATTTTTAAACCCTTATACTCATAACTGAATTAATCAAACAAAAAACCGCAAGAGAATATTTTAATGTCAAATGTCACCTTTCCAAGAGCATAAATTTGAAATTGTTTGATAGATACTTCACGAGATAGCGATCACTACAGACGTCTACTGATAAAATAATGAATAACTTTTTTCCCGACCTAATATGATGCTCGACCTTACAGCATCCAACCTTTTCTCACACGAACTAATAATCAACTACTTTTGACAGACCAATGTGATGTCTGTTTTATTAAAACGGACTTACATTCACATCCACCCTGGTATGATCCGCAGGTACTTATTATCAATCCATTTGCTCAATTTACAAAATCGGGTACAACCTTAACAGTTTTTCAACAGCTTTATCAAGCCCATCGCTGTCAGTATTCATCATACACGCCTGTATTCACGCATGGTTAAAAAACTGCAGGATATATTGGCCGCCGTGGCATATTTTATACTAATGCCATTTATGCTTAAAGATTCCATACGTCCTGCTCCATCTTTACAGCTGAAGCTACAGCCATTCATCAAGCCCTAGATCTTGTGAATACAGATAATTATCATAAAATTGGCGTGTATACTGACAGTTTGAGTGGATTAGAAGCGTTGAAAAATTTCAATAGTTATCATCCTGTTGTGTCTAAGATTTTAGAGCATTGGATTCCCTTGCTGGCAAGGGTTACGACATCATTTTCTGTTGGATCCCAGGTCATGTAGGTCTAGAGGGAAATGAGAAGGCAGATGCAGCTGCTAAGGCTGCATCGTCTGTACTTCTTTAATCTGTCCCTCTCTTCGACGTGACAAGGGTTGTTAAGAGATTTATAAATTCTCTCTGGCAGGAGTCATGGAGTATGCAGGTTTCCAACAAATTACGTGCTATTTTTCCATACGTCATCCCATCATCAGTTTTACCGTTACGAAGTGCCGATGTTCGTTTAACTCGCCTTCGTTCCGGACACACACGTTTCACACACAGACATTTGTTTTTAAGTGAATTAAATCCATGGTGTGAAACGTGTGATGGGCCATATACTGTTTCTCATATTTTAATTTCATGTTCTAATTTTAACCTTTCCCTATTTAAATATTTTCAAAGCGACCTATTGACCATGTATGATTTAGTGGGGGAGTCCCCTCATTGTAAACTTTCTACCTTTTTAAGGATAATTTTCATCCTTAAAAAGTAATAATAATTGTCATCTAGTTGTGTCCAAGATATTCGGAGCATTGGATTCCCTTGCTGGCAAGGGTTATGACATCCTTTTCTGTTGAATCCCAGGTCATGTAGGTCTAGAGGGAAATGAAAAGGTTGATGCTGCTGCTAAAGCTGCATCATCCTCACTCCATTCATCTGTCCATCTATTTGACGTGAGAAAGGTTGCTAAAACATTTGTTAACTCTCCCTGGCAGGAATTATGGAGTATGCAGGTCACTAATAAATTATGTGCCATATTTCCATATTTCATCCCATTATCAGTTTTACCGATACGAAGAGCAGATGTAAGATTAACTCGCCTTCGTATCGGAAACACACGTTTAACACACAGACATTTGTTTCTAAATGAATTGAATCCATGGTGTGAAACGTGTGATGTACCATATACTATTCATCACATTTTAATTTCATGTTCTGATTTTAACGTATACCGTTTTATATTTTTTCAGTCTGACATTTTAACTTTGTGTGATTTAGTGGGGGAGCCACCCCACCTCAACCTTTTTGCATTCTTAAGGGCCATTGGTTTTATTCATTTTATTTAAATCTTATTTGCATTTTATTAGTTATATTAATTTTAATTAAAATTTATACAAATATTTTTGTTTTTTAAATCTTATAAAGTTGAGCTTGGGTTTTGCATTTCTAAATTTTAATTTTGGCGCAGCTTGTCCTTTTTTGACCTTGCGCCATAAAACCCAACCAACAAAGAAACAAACAAACTAGAGTCTATATGCAATCGGCCAACATTTGCCTTTAGACCTGAGACGAATGCAGCTCTCTCTGAAAGACTATGCTAAAATTATGTCTGACCCTCACCATCCATTGCATTCTTTACCATCTAATCCTGGTTTTACGAAGACTAAATGATGCCAGACTATTTAGCATTCCATCCTTCCTCACTCGAGCAAAATCTTATTTGTTTTTGACAGACCTATGTGATGTCCGTTTTATTAAAACGGACATATTATCACATCCAGCTTGGTATGATCCGCAAACAAATATTATTAATCCATTTGCTCGTTTCAGAAAATTGGGCACAAACTCCATAATTTTCCAACAGCTCTATTCATTACATTGATGTCAGTATTCTTCCTACTTGCCAATATTCACGGATGGATCAAAAACAACAGGTCATGTCGGCTGTGGTGTTTTTATTAACAATTTCTCTTACAGTTCTTCCCACAGCCTTCATGCATCCTACTCCATCTTTACGGCTGAAGTGACCTCAATTTATAAGGCCCTTCAGCTCGTGGGTATTGCAAATTCTAATAAATTTTGCGCGTATACTGACAGCTTGAGTGTATTAGAAGCGTTGGACAATTTAAATATTTACTGTCATTCTGTTGTGTCCAGGATTTTCCAAGAATTGGATTCTTTTTCTGGCAAGGGTTATGAAATAATCTTCTATTGGATCCCAAGTCACATAGGTCTTGAGGAAAATAAAAAGGCTGACTCAGCTGCTAAATCTGGGTCACCTACTGTTCAACCATCTATCCCACTTTTAGATGTGAGAAAGGGTGTGAAAAAGCTATTCTATACTCTATTTCAGGAACTTTGGAGCATGCAGTTCACCAATTTTGTTGTGTACAATTTTTCCATACCTCATTATTCTCATCGCTGTCAGTATAAATCATACAAACCTGTATTCACAGATGGTTCTAAATCAGCAGGACATGTTGGCTGTTGCATTTTCATGAATAATACATCTTTCTGTTACAGCCTACATTCGTCTGGCTCCATCTTCACTGCTGAAGCAACAGTTATATACTACTGTCTTCAGCAGGTGAATACAGATGACTATCATGAATTTTGTATATACACTGACAGCTTGTTTGTTTGTTTGTTTGGGTTTTATGGTGCAAGGTCCAGAAAGGACAAGCTGCGCCAAAATTAAAATTTAGAAATGCAAAACCCAAGCTCAACGTTAAAAAGTTTAAAAAACAAAAATATTTGTATAAATTTTAATTAAAATTAATATAAATAATAAAATGCAAATAAGATTTAAATAAAATGAATAAAACCAATGGCTCCTAAGAATGCAAAAAGGTTCGGGTGTGGTAGCTCCCCCACCAAATCACACAAACTTAAAATGTCAGATTGAAAAATTATAAAACGGTGAACGTTAAAATCAGAACATGAGATTAAAATATGATGAGCAGTATATGGTACACTACACGTTTCACAACATGGATTCAATTCGTTTAGAAACAAATGTCTGTGTGTGAAACGTGTGTATCCGATACGAAGGCGAGTAAATCGAACATCTGCTCTTCGTATCGGTAAAACTCATAATGGGATGGAATATGGAAATATGGCACACAATTTATTAGAGACCTGCATACTCCATAACTCCTGCCAGAGAGAGTTAACAAATGTTTTAACAACCCTTCTCCCGTCGAAAAGAGGGACAGATTAATGGAGTGAGGACAACGCAGCTTTAGCAGCTGCATCCGCCTTTTCATTTCCATCTAGACCTACATGACCTGGGATCCAACAGAAAATTATGTCATAGCCCTTGCCAGCAAGAGAATCCAATGCTCCGAAAATTTTGGACACCACAGGATGACAATTGTTATAGTTTTTCAACGCTTCTAAAACATTCAAACTATCAGTATACATGCAGATTTTATTAAACTGCTCTGTATTCAGTAGCTGAAGGGCTTGATGAACAGCCGTAGCTTCAGCGGTAAAGATGGAGCAGGACGTATGGAGGCTGTAACCATAACTAGTAGCCTCCAGGGTCATAGCTCTACGGGTGGATAAGAAGGATTTACGGAAACCCTCTTTTGCAGACTTTAATTTCGAGGATTTAACTCCTCTACATTTAGCTTAAGGAGCTCTTCTTAAAATAGGAGATAAGGATTATGCCTTTTCTGTGTTTGTTTGGGGCAATCTCGTAACGGGGAGTGAAAGAGTATCCGTTTGTGTACTTATACTGCTGGTGACAATTTTAGTAGCGGCCGAATAACTTTTTCCAGGCTGCGGTGTTCTAGAAGTAACTTGTTTTCTAGCCTGCCTCAGGGTAAGAACATTTATTTTTAACTTTAAAGTTTCTAATTGTGTAAAGTTCAGGAGGGTCCTGGTAATTGAGGCCCCGAGAGTTCAATACATTGCTTTGGCGTCTGCTTCAGGTAAACGGGAGGTGTGTTGTGGTCCTCAGCACATCAATCGGCTTTATGGATCAAGCGATCGATACATCTACTGAGTGACTCGATAAGGGTGGAGACTACATTAGGAATGTATTGTGAGCCTATAGGGACTGGCTAGCATTGGTGCAGTTGGATTGCGTCCCCTTGTAGGACTCCGTGGTTCGTGGTGCCGTCTGGTCCCCGAATTTTGCTTAATCCTATATGGACAAAAAAACTTTTTCCTCTCTCCCACGGGAGCAACAAATGATTAATTGTAATGCAAAATATTTTATTGTCGAAAAAATTGGTGGATCTTTTGAGTCTGTCTCACCTTTTTTCATTGAAAAGGCTATTACTTCAAATGTTGGTGAAGTAACATCAATAAAAAAGCTTAGATCTGGAGTTCTATTGATAGAAACTGGAACCGAAAACCAGTCTATTATGATGCAAAGCTTAAAGACAGTAGCTGTAAGCGTCGAACCTCACGGAAATCTAAATTTCTCACGAGGTGTGATATCTGCAGAGGACCTATATCATACGCCAACAGATGAAATATTAGGAAACCTCCAAAGCCAAAATGTCTGTGCTGTCAAGCGAATCACAATCATGAGAGATGGCATTGTCCTGAATACAAAGCATCTCATTTTGAATTTCGCAACACCAGGCTTACCACAACACATTAAAGTTGCTTATATGAGGTGTTCTGTTCGGCCTTTCATCCCAAGTCCTCTAAGAGGTTTCCAGTGTCAACGTTTTGGGCATTCTAAAATGGCTTGCAAAGGTAAACTTACTTGCGCGCGTTGTTCTGACGTTGGCCATGACAGCCTTACCTGCGAAACTAAAGAAGTGTGTGTCAATTGCAAAGGGGATCACGCTTCTTACTCTCGAACTTGTCCAGCAACTGGAAAAAGAAATCACGACACTTAAAATCAAAAATAATATATCATATCCAGAGTCTCGACGCTTAGTGACTTCGCGGACTCCAGTAGCTGGTTTAAGTTAAAAAAGTCTCTCGGTCATGAACAAAAGAAACTCAGACAGAAGAAAGTTCATGCTCTTCAGTTTGTTTGCTCCCACAGCCTACGAAAATAAGCAGGTCTGAACCCAGTTATTCCAAAATGTCTGCGAAATCAAAGGCTTTGAAAGCCGGAAAATTAAAACTTACCAAGGAAGGCCATCGACTTTCTTCCATAACTTCAAAGAAAGGCCTTTTTACAAAGACCGTTAAATTACACCCCTCAGATGATGAACTCAATTTTAAAGATTCATCTGAGATGACTCTGAGTAACAGCGATAACGGCTAGCCCATATTCCTTTAATGACTTCCTTTGTTTCATGGAATTGTCGTAGTTTTCGGCCTCGAGTTGATGATGTCAAATCCATTATCTCCTACTACAATCCTGTATGTCTGGTTCTCCAGGAAACAATCCTGAAGCCCACTATTTACTCTAAACTACGAGGATTTCAATGGTACAGAAATGATTATGATGGTAGTGCCGCTGCCAGTGGTGGAGTTTGTATATTCATATCAAACAGATATCCTATCACAACACATCAGCTGCGCACTGCACTGCAGGCTGTTGCTTTCCAAATTCATACTACATGTCTTATCACAATCTGTAGCCTTTATTTACCACAAAATGACATCATTCAAGCTGAAGAACTAAATGATTTAGTTGATCAACTCCCAGCTCCTTTTTTATTGCTCGGTGATTTTAACGGTCATAGTCCTTTGTGGGGTAGTGATGATACGAATTCTCGCGGTCGTCAGATAGAGCAGTTCATTTCTGACAACTCTCTCTGTCTGCTAAATACCGACGAAAAGACTTATTTCCACGAACCCTACGAGGACATTTCACTTTCTTGACTTAGCTACTTATTCTCCGCTAATTCTGCCATCGCTGAATTTTTCCGGACGGAATGACCTTTTCAACAGCGATAATTTCCCTCTTATCGTGACTCAGACTGGAGGTAATTATGTGTGCCATAGGCCGCCTAATTACGTATACAGTCGAGCCGATTGGGTTCTTTTCACGCAATTGGCCGTGATTACGGAAACAAGAGTTAAGAGAGATGTGATTGATGATGCCGTTAAATATGTCGCTGACACAATAATCAAAGTTGCGGATGTTGCTATTAATAAAAGTTCTTCTATCCCTCGTATGCTTATGAAACCATGGTGGAATGAAGAGTGCCGACTATCTTATAAGAAACAAAGGAAGCAATGGAATATTTTCCGAAGATACCCTACTACGGTGTACCTTATTGCCTTTAAAAAAGCCAAAGCTCAAGCTCGTAGAATAAGACGACGCAGTCAAAGAGAATCTTGGATTCGTTAAGTGTCTTCAATTACCTCATCGATATCCAGGAAGCAATTGTGGAGGAAAGTAAAAGCAGCCAATGGTATTTATCAGGATTATTCCATTCCTGTTTTAAAAACTGCTGTGCATTCCTCAAAGGTGGATATTGTCAATGTTATCGGAGAAATCTTTACTAGCGTGTCCAGCTCAGATTCATATAGTCCTGCTTTTCGAAAGTGTAAACGAATAACTGAGCGAACTCCTCTACGGTTTTCTGATCGCAGTAATCTACCGTACAATTGTGCTTTTGGAATGTCAGAATTGAAGACTGCCTTCTAGTACCATCTTGGCTTTAAGGGTAATCTTCCCATTTTCATAAAGAACTTTCTAGCCCTCCGGCTTTTCAGAGTGCGCATTGGAAGCACCCTTTCCAATACTTTTATCCAAGCTGAGGGTTTTCCTCAGGGCAGCGTTTTAGCGTGACCCTTTTTAACTATTTCATCAGCAACACACTTCATCAGTTACCACCTTCTGTTCATAGTAATTTATATGTTGACGACTTGCAAATTTCATATCAAGGATCTAACATGAATATAATTGAAAGACAATTGCAAACAGCTGTACAAAATCTCACTGCTTAGTGTGAACAAAATGGCCTTGGCATATCTCCGAGTAAGAGTTGCTGTGTTCATTTTTGCAGGAAAACTAGTTTTCACCATGATCCTGTACTGCACATAAGCGGTAGACCTATCCCTGTGGTCAATGAGATAAAATTTCTTGGGGTGATTTTCGACAAGAAATTAACTTTCCTTCCGCATGTGTTACATCTGCGGAAGAAATACCAATGACTGCTCAATATCCTCAAGTTGCTTTCAAATACATCTTGGGGTGCAGATCGCACATCGCTCCTTCTTATTTATGAATCAGTAATTTTATCTCACATTCACTACGGTTGTGTTGCTTACTGATCAGCTAGATCTTCCGTTTTAAGCAGATTGGACACTGTTCACCACTCTGCTTTAAGAATATGCTCTGGTGCATTTCGCACTTCACCCGTCCAGAGTCTATATGTAATCTGTCAACAATTACCATTAGACCTGCTGCGGATGCAGCTGTCTTTTAGTTATTATTCAAACATTATGTCCTCACCTCATCATCCCTTACATTCTACGATTCCAAATGCCGCTCTTAAGAGATTATATAATGCTAGACCATCAAGCATTCAACCTTTTTTCGCGTGTGTTAAATCCTACCTTTTGCCATCTGACCTATGTGATGTCCGTATTAAGTCTACAAGCTTCTTCGTACATCCTCCTTGGTATAACCCACGCATTACAGTACTCAATGCCTTTGAAGACTATAAAAAAACGGACACAGCTCCTTCTATTTTTCAACAGCTTTATGCCTCTCATCGCTGTCAGTATGCTATGTACACTCCCATCTACACTGATGCTCCCAAAACTGCAGGGCACGTTGGCTGTGGAGTTTATGTTGACAATACCTCTTTCAGTTACAGCCTTCACAAATCCTGCTCCATATTCACTGCTGAAGCCATGGCTATATATTGTGCACTTCAGTACGTGAGTACTAAAATTGTATTTAAATATTTCATCTATACTAACAGTAAGAGTGTTTTAGAAGCTTCGAAAAATTGTAATTATAATTGCCATCCAGTTTTGTCAAAAATTTTCAAACTGCTTGATTGAATCTCTCGAAATGGTTTCGAGGTACTGTTTTGCTGGATACCAAGCCACATAGGAATAGATGGTAATGAGAAGGCTGATGCGGCTGCGAGATCTGCGTCCACTTCTATTCTGCCTTTAGTTCCATCAATAGATGTGAGAAAAGGTTTAAAACATTTTACAAATTCTCTTTGGCAGGTATCTTGAAACATGCAAGTCAGCAAGAAACTCCATTCCATATTTTCATTTATCATCCCATTACATGTTTTACCTGTACGAAGCGCAGATGTCAGACTGACTCACCTTCGTATTGGTCACAGGCGTTTCACCCACAAACATCTCTTCTTGAGTGATTTAAATCCTTGGTGTTAAACGTGTGATGAACCATACACAGTACATCATATTTTAATTGTTTGTCCAGATTTTAACCATTTGCTCATCATCTTTTTTAACAGTGATATTTTAACATTACAAGACTTGTTAGGGGAACCACCCCATCTCAATCTGTTTGCGTTTTTAAAAGCTATTGGTTTTATTCATTTTATCTAAATTTAGAAATATTTTAATCAGAAATTTTAATTTTTATTTATTTTATCATTTTTTAAAAATAGTTTCATCACAAATGTTTTAATTACTATAAATATGCATATTTTATTTTAAAAGTTTGTATTATTAAGTTTTTATTGAACTAAAGAAAAGAGATTAATTTCAAACTAATGTCTGGCGCAGCTTGTCCATATTTGGACCTTGCGCCATTAAAATCAACCAACCAACCTCTGGGGGCCTCAATTACCAGGATCCTCCTTTCCAGGGACATGGGTCTCCATGCACGGCAAACACGTGGGTGATTTAGTCCCCAAGAGTAGCTATTAGCAACAGAGCGGCGACAGCTGCTCAAGGGGAGCCCTCAACCTCATAAGAGGCAACCACAATGAGGGAGAAAAGGAAAAAAAGCGAATGAGTTGTGAAGAGAAAAAAAGAAAGAAAAGGAAAGATCGCTGGGGTACCTCGGGATTGTGACACCCGTGTTTACTTAAAGAATGTAAACCCCCTGAGGGGTATATACACTGACAACATGAGTGATTTGGAAGCTTTGAAGGGCAATAGTTTTAATAGTCATCCTGTTGTGTCTAGGATTTTCAGAGTATTGGAATCCCTTGCTGGCAAGGGTTACAAAATTTTATTTTGTTGGGTACCAAGTCACGTGGGTCTTGATGGGACTGAGAGAGCGGATGCAGCAGCAAAGGCTGCATCAGGTTAACATTTACCATCAGTTCCGGTCTCTGATGTGAGAAGGGGTGTCAAAACATTTGTTTATTCTCTTTGGCAGGAATTATGGAATATGCAGGTTGTCAACAAATTACATTCAATTTTCTCACCCGTCACCTCATTACCTGTTTTACCGATACAAAGAGAAGATGTTATTCTAACTCACCTTCGTATCGGACACATGAATTTCACACGCAGACATTTGTTTTTAAGTGAATTAAATCCATTGTGTAAAACGTGTAATGTACCATATACTGTTCATATCTTAATCTCCTGTCCAGATTTTAGCCTTTATCGATATACATTTTTAAAAAAAATTTTTTTAACAATGTTTGATTCGGTGGGTCAGCCACCTCATGGAAACTCTTTTTCCTTTTTGACAGCAATAGATTTGCTTGATTTTATTTAAATTTTAAAATTTTATTTGCCTTTGTTTTTTTATTTATAATTAATTTTAAACTAATTTTATACACTGATTTTTGTATTTTAAATTAATTTAAATGTTGCTTGGGTTTTATACAATCTATAATTAATTTGCACAAACAAAGTTTTGGCGCAGCTTGTCCTTTTTGGACCTTGCGCCAGGAAACCCAAACAACCAACCAACCATTTTCCATACCTCACCACATTATCAGTTTTACCGCTGCGAAGAGCTGACGTTAGATTAACTCGCCTTTGTATCGTCGGACACACACGTTTCTCACATAGACATTTGTTCCTCAGTGAGTTAAATTCTTGGTGTGAAACGTGTGATGAACTATATTCAGAATGTTATATTTTAATTTCATGTCATGATTTTAGCAACCAACGTTTACATTTTTTTAAAACTGATTTTATAACAGTATATGATTTGTTGGGGGAACCACCTAACATTAACCAATTTGGCTTTTTGAGGTCAATAGGCTTTTTAAATTTTAATTTAATTTATAGTTTCTATACACAGATACGGTTATAAAATTTATAGCTTTTCTTTTACTTACTATTTTAATATATATTAGATTTTAATATCATTGTATACAATTTTTTTTTGTTTTTTAAAGAGCTTCTTTTTTATTATTGTTTGGG
>JAPDSC010097487.1:0-11605 GCA_026290005.1 Latrodectus geometricus | reverse complement strand
TTTTTTTTTTTTTTTTTTTTTTTTTTTTTTTTTACTTATACTATTATACTATTCTCTTTGCCTTTTCCAATATTCTTTTTGATTCTAGTTCTATTACTTGTCTTGTTTTATTCCAATTCTTTTGACGCGTCTTTCGTACTTGATTCTCCGATTATTCTACAAGTCCATTCTAGAAAGATTTCCATCTAAAGAATTGCATTCGTTCTGGTGAAAGCAACGGATTCTGGAAATGGTTAACGATTCGAACAAGTCTCAAAGTGTCTCACGTGCCAAAGAGTCTCACGTGGAAACCTCAACACGAGTCACAAGTTCTAGCACTTGTTCGGAAACAGCGTTCGTGTTCCGTTTTTATAAAGCTTGGGCATACGGTAGCCTGTGTAAATGTTCCTCATGCTTCGTCCGCTGACGAGCGACTGGTGTTTCTTGATTCTTGTTGAGACTCAGCGACTGATGCTTCTTGATTCTTGCTGAGGCTCAGCGAGGTGTGTCTCTTTAGTTTTGCTGAGCCTCAGCACAAGCAGTTCTCCGGAAACAGGCTTCGTGTTCCATTTTTCCAAAGGTTGGGCATACGGTGGCCTGTGTGAATGGTCTTCACGCTGCGTCCACTGACGAGCGTTTGGTGTCTCTTGATTCTTGCTGACAGAACTCAGCGCTTGTGCTTCTTTCGTTTTTCCAAAGCTTGGGCATACGGTGACCTGAGTAAATGGTATTCACGCTTCGTCCGCTGACGAGCGACTGGTGTCTCTTGATTCTTGCT
This sequence comes from Latrodectus geometricus, assembly GCA_026290005.1. NCBI lineage: Eukaryota > Metazoa > Arthropoda > Arachnida > Araneae > Theridiidae > Latrodectus > Latrodectus geometricus. The sequence continues at coordinate 10,848 of JAPDSC010097487.1, read as the reverse complement.
GACAGAGCTCAGCACAGGCGCTTGTGCTTCGTGTTACGTTTTTCTAAAGCTTGGGCATACGGTGGCCTGAGTAAATGGTATTCACGCTTCGGCCGCTGACGAGCGACTGGTGTCTCTTGATTCTTGCTGAGCCTCAGCACAAGCGCTTGTGCTTCGTGTTCCGTTTTTCTTAAGGTTGGGCATACGGTGGCCTGTGTAAATGGTCTTCACGCTTCGTTCGCTGACGAGCGACTGGTGTCTCTTGATTCTAGCTGAGAGAGCTCGTCTACCGTTTGGAAGAAAGATCCTAGCTGGCGATCAGTGAGCTCGTTGTTCGCATCGTGGTCCTTGCAAACGTGTGTCTTTATTCTTGTCGAGATGATCACGGAACAAGAAGAATAAGACAGCTCTCGGAATGAACAACGACTGGCTGACAGTCAGTCTAAATAAAGGAATACGAAGCCGACCAACCGTCTCGATCGGACCTAGGAAGAAAATGCGTCAGAGCCAAGAGAATGAGCCGGGATTCGCTTCCAATGTTCGCTTGTCGAGCCATCCGAGCAACACAATCGAGCGAGTGGCTTTTCTCAAACTGTTGACACGACGCGTACTCGTTTATTGTTCGGACGGCTCACGAATAAAGTAATAGAAGCTTGAGAAGTGGTCCCAAATGATCGTGTGGTCACGATGCTTTCTCGAGTGACATGAATCAAGTCTTTGTCTGCGAAGAAATCGGTCGACGTCTTCTTTTTGAATTGTCCCATTATTGGTTAATTGTGTGTCGTAAAAAATTCGCAGAGAGCGCACACAAGTGCGACTCTCTGCGAATTTTTTACCCCTTTAATTTCTAAGGCTAAAGGGCTAACCTTTCAAGGCAATTATTCTTCGATTTTCAACATTTCGTCGATCGTTTCCTTGGGAAGATAAAACACGAGTGGCAACACATCTTCGAGATACTTGACTGTCCATGGCTCGTCACTGGCAACGCTAGACTCCCAGCCATCGTCTCCTTTCAAATATTTTTCGTACAGATGATCTTTTAAAAATTCGTCCAAGTCTTTTACGGGAACGACGAATTTTCGACCGTCGTTTGTCTTTGGCATTTCGAAAAACTTCAAGCCGGTCACGACGGAAATTTTGTCTCCGTCGAATGTGCTGGTGAATTCTAACTCTCCAGCAACAGTTTCGCCGGCTTCTTGAATCAGCTTGATTCTTGCCACGAAATTCACGGTGATTGACATGTTCGAAGACTGAGAAGAGAAAAATAAAACGATCTGAACGTGTTGAATGCTGAGAAGAAAATGTGTGAAGCATCCGTTTCGACTCTTCCTTTTATACAGGACAAGCCGGAAGTTGTTATCAACATGAAGATCTTTGGCTCTTGTTTCAACGTTAGAAAAGAAAATTTGTGACGTCCCAAAATTTATTTTTAGACTGTTTCTTTTATTATACGAGACAAGTCTTTATCAACATGAATATCTCAAGCTTTGGTTTTCAACTTTAGAAAAGAAAACAAATCTTGTTGTGACAATCGTCCCAAAATTGGTTCATTGTGTGTCGTAAAAAAATCGCAGAGAGCACACACATGTGCTACTCTCTGCGATTTTTTTACCCCTTTAATTTCTAAGGCTAAAGGGCTAACCTTTCAAGGCGAACAATCAATTGGTTTTCGACAACAGATTTTCGAGTGTCCCTTTGGGAAAATAATACACGTACGGCATCAAATTCCGCAAGTAAGTGACAGTCCATGGCTCGTCACTCACTATGCTGGGATCCCAGCCATCGTCTCCTTTCAGAAATTTCTCGTACAGTTCGTTTTTAATAAAGTCTTCTATGTCTTTGATAGGAACGATGAATCTTTGACAGTCTTGCGTTGCTGTCGACGGCATTTGGAAATGAGTCAGGCCAGACATGACGGAAATTTTCTTCCCGTCGAACGTGTTTGTGAATTCGATTTCGCCAGCCACCGTTTCGCCTTCATCGTTTTGAACGAGTTTCAGTCTAGCTACGAAATTCAAGTTGTAAGTCATTTTCGAAAAGAGAAAAGAAAACGGATCTGCACGCTTCGAAAGCTGAGAACAGAATGTGACGAGCGTCCGTTTCGGCTCTTCCTTTTATACGATATGAGCCGGAAGTCGTTATCAACATAAAGATCTTTGGTTCTCGTGTCGACGTCGTACGTTAGAAAAGAAAAAGTTTGTTGTGACAAAATTCTTTTTTTCATCGAGTAACGAAACGTTATGCTTGCCGTTCGATACAATTTTGAACGAACTTGTTGAAAACAAAGACTTTGACCATTGTACAATGACAATGCTGTTGTTCCATAATCTCCGTGTGCCAATAGCATTGCCATTTTCTATGGTCTTCTTGATTCATCAACGCGTTGAATTTCGGACAACCGTGAATTTCCAAGTCGATATTTGGAATATTTAAAGCGTTCAAGAGTTCCTTTTCGTATCGACCGCCTTTGTAGGCCACGACGTCTTTATTCGCGTTTTTCGTTCTGTTGTAAAACGATTTCACGATGTCTTCGAGCTCGTTTAAAGATCTCACGTCCCGTTCTCTGAAGCTGGCTCGAAATCTCAGTCCGTGAATCCGTTTGCTGCAATACTTTGCTGTCCGCCAATCTTTCGGATTCAGATGAATGTGACGAAGGTCGAATCGAAATCCGTACGGCACTGGATTTTCGTTGGTGGCTTCGATCAACCCGAGTTCTCGACACAAGAAAGTTCTTTCGTGAACGAAGCCGTCCATGTCCATGATCATGCAAATCGTATCCATTGTTTGTCGTCGGAGATCTTTGCTCTTTATTGTACGAGACTGGCTCTGTGAATAAAGGAACACGATTGCCGTGACAGTGTTCGATAGCCGAGATTCGTAAAGACTTGGTTTATTGCGAAGAAATCCAGAGGCTGTGGCTCATTCGTCCTGCACGACTGGAACTGAAGCTCGAACGAAATGCGGACTCTTCTTAAGCGCGAATATAAAAATCTGGAATCGTGAAAAATGAAATATGAAACATATTTCGTACTTTATGATTTCCGAACAAGGCGGAAGACACATCTGTTCAGATGAGCAACAAACTTGACAAGACGCAAGAAACGCTTGTGAAAAATTTGTCTTTTCCCAAGTACGCGATATCTTGATTTCAGAATCTGCAATTGTTTGCTGTTTCCTAATTTAATTTTTACGTGACACAAGAAAAAATTCTTTCGGATTTGATTTGAATGTCACACGTTAAATTCATTTCGTTCTTTTTTTAAAGATGGCATTTTGCAATGTGATCGAAATTCGAAAGGGTACCGGTGCTCACACATTTTTTAGACCGACTGTATTACATTTTTCAATCATTATAAATTGATTACTTTATTATAACGCTACAAGTTGGCTGGGAACTGAGTGCATGAGTAAATAATGCATTAAGGATTAATAAAGCCAAAAGACCTCCTGTCGGTGTTCTTGCCTTGAGGCTTGTGTGTACCCATGACCTTGAGGGCTATGCCCGCGGTAGCTTGCTACTGGTAGGGTCTCCCAAGCTTGACAAGTAAAAAAGTAGGTGCCAGATGAAAAGGAACACCGTCAAGAGTCAAGACAGACCTCTACCTCAGATGCTCAGATCTCCGGGTTCACAAAGGCTGCATTTTACCTCCTCCTTATGACCTTATTGACCCATTTCAAGGTTAGCAAGCGGCCACATTAAAAACCTTACTTTTGTGGAGAATCGTAAGATTTATGCCATTTGCTCCAGATGTCATGCTCAGCAGATTTCTGCCGAGCACATATTTGATTGGCTGAAGCTCTCAAGAGATAAGATTTACTCTTCTTCCCTCCTTGTCCTTGACTTTCTTTGGGTCAGTGGTCTTTTGGATCTTGTCTGACATCGTCAGATAGCTGGAGGATTAGAAACAACAACAAAGCCAAAAGGACCATTATAAAGAGCAAAAGCTACTACTTTATTCCCTTGCCCCTGCAATAAAAATGATGTCATGAATATACCCGAGATACTACTATAATATTGCTTGTAGTTACTTAGATTATCCTTTGCTTTTAATTTGGCATCAAAATCCCTTGTCTTTGAATTTTCACCACATGTATCACACATTATACAATTCTATACGGTGACAAGATATACTTTGAATATTTTTATTTACAACTTTTTCCATTTCGTCCACTATAAGGTGCAGTGAAACTCTGTAGGTTATAGACAAATAAGCTTACTCTTTGAATAAATTTATGGTGGAAATTAATATGCAAATGATTTCATGCATGTATAATGTTGAGTTTAAGAGCAACTTCATGGTTTAATATGTTGAACAATTTTTTATTTAACTCCAAACAATTCTTAATAAATAAAATATAAAATTGGGAAAGACATAGTCAACAACAGAAAAAGCTACAACTATCTATGATTTATTAATGACATAAATTATCAAGTTCTTTAACATTTCGTTTGTCCTGATAGTTTATCCAGTGTCATTTTCAGCACAATAATATGTAGATAAAATTTAATAAACGTATCATAAGACTTTCTTAGTTGCTGTTTATAGATTAAAAAATGTATTCATTCTTTGAAATATAGTAAGTAATTTATTAATAAGTAGCTGAGCAATTAAACAATTTTTTGACAATAAATTTCAAACCAAAGTTTCAAATTAAAAATGTGACTTTATTGAAGAAGTATAGTAAATCAATTGGAAACTATTAGTAATAAGATGTTAGAAATGCAGTATACATAATGGCAATGCAAAAAATATAAAATAAATAAATTCCAAAGTCTAATGCTGTGAAGCCAAGTAAATCGTAATATAATAAGACTTGATACTATTCTTAAAACACAAAAATTCTTAAGAAAATAGAAATTTTCATGATTATCAAACGTTGATGCAAATATTGTAAAACTTACAAATGAGCATTCTTTTTAAATCAGCATTTATGGTAATTATAATCGCAATTAAATGTAAAACATAATGCTGCAGAAGTATGTCAATAAACCGAATAGAAATTATTAGGATTAAGATATTATAAAAAGCAGTATAAAAATGGCAGATACATAACTGCATCTCAGAAAATAAAAAATAAAAAAACCCTAAATTCCAGGGGCATCTTTAAAGTGCTAGGAAGCCATATAAATTGCAACAATTCTTTGTTTTAATAATATTCTGTAAATTCATTTTAGGAAATTTATATGTGAATAAATAAATGTAGATAAACATTTGTACAGCCAAGTTATTATTGACATTTTTTATTTAACAATAACATCGGATTTTTGAATAGCTTTTTTTATTTATAATATACAGCAGGGGTGACTAAACTGTTAGGATCCGTGGTCTACGCCATATTTAAAATATCCAAGGCGGTCTACCAATGACAGAGCTAAATTAATGTAACGTACATGTTTATATATTTATTTTCGGTGACAAGAAAAAAATGGTAAATTATTTAATATTTCTAAAAAAAAAAAAAAAAAAAAAAAAAAAACTAATATTTACAGAATAAAATTTTACTGACGAAAATAATCAAAGTATTCATATATCAAAAACTGACCAACCTATTCACTTTGTTGAGTTGAAATTTGACACTGTACATCTGCGACAAGTTTATCAGATTGTATTTGGTACGAGCTTATTGCAATGTGTAAACACGAAATTAAATGTTCTTATGTTAAATGCAACCGATCTTTGGTTTTTATGGCGTTCATGATTGAAAAAACAGATTCGCAAATATACGTCGATCCAAAGTATGATTTCAAATACAAAATTGTAAATATTTGAAAGCTTTTCCTAGATGCTCTGGATTTAAGAAATATTTCGCACCTTAATTTAATAATTTTTTCCCCGACCGTGACTGATGGGGTATCTATAAAAAGTCCTATTTTTTCAGATACTCCATCAATGTTGACATTTTCATTAAATGGAAATATCATAAAATTGAGTATTTTTACCAACCTAATTAAGTCAACAAATCTTCTTTCAAATTCTTCAAACAAAACATCTAAGTCATTATTGGAATGGTCACGCAGACTACCTAAAATGTCTTCGCGGTCGACCAATAGACCAGTCGACTGGTCGACCGCGAAGAGTTAACCAGTCATAGACCGTGGTCGACCAGCCGACCGCGGTCTACGTCTTGGCCACCCCTGATATGCAGAATAATCGTATATGAAAAATAAAATATAATATAACTAAACTATGAAATTTTTCGATTATAATTTTAAGTTAAAATAGATAACAAATTTTCATAGTAATCAAACTATGTTATCACAAATATAAGAAAAATCAAACTTACAAACACACACGGTGAATTTTTAAAATCCTCCTTGATAAAAGGAAAAATTAAACTGTTTTTTGATAAATAGCAAATTAAATTATAACGATTATACTTTTAAAATAAATTTGAAATAAAGTCTCAAAATGTATTGAAATTAAGGAAACTTAATCTCAGTGAGTAACTAAATTCTTAATGAACCAAAAGCAATGAAACAGCTTAGATAAATAGATACCCATATTTTCTATACTATATACTGCTATATAAGCCCAAGATTTTTATTGCTAACTTTTCTACCTTTATAGGACCAATAATGGTTCTTCATGGCATATTGCACAAATTTTGGCTCTCATTATTGGACCAATATGGGTTTAATTTGATATGTCCAATATTTGGGAAAACTTGGCTCTTATAATAGGTCCGATATAGAGCTTATCTTGGCAGACCCAATATTCTGGAAAACATGGCGTCTAATATAGGTCCATTATTGAGCTTAATTTGACATGTTTTTTATGTGATGTTATACATGTTGTATACTTGATGCTCATTATTGGTCCACTATTGGGGTTATTTTGGCATGATTGCCAATATTGGGACAAGCTAGGAGAGGATGCCTGCAATCAATCCGCCTCTAGTCTGTCAACTGTATGCCACCTTATGGCATCTTCTAGACAATAGCAGCTAGTCATAGAAACGATAAGAAAAGAAAGAAATTAAACAAACTTGAGGATCAGATTATGGTGCAATGGTTCAAAACACTCTTACACTACATACTTCGACCAGCAAATGAAGTATCTATATGAATTCAATCATAGCGCCACTACTTTACAGCATCATAGGCCACTGAGTGCCAGGATGTGTCTGCGAATAGAAAAGATGTCGTAATCGTTACCATAAAGTAGAGGATTCTATGCCCAACTCAAAGAAGAGGTATCGTATTTATAAACAGAGGTACATTGCCATTATGCCGCTAATAAAGACATATACCAGCTTAAAAAAATTTTTGATTAAACATTAATAGAATATAAAAAGGAGCAAATTTAATATTATAATAATATTGCTATCAAAAATATTCAGGAAAATATAGTTGTGAGAAACACTCAGAAATTGTCATATCTCACTTATCTTGATATGTAGATATGAACAAATTGCAAGCAACTCTGAAGTGTTTCCCAGAAGATAAGAAATAGCAATAAAAATTTCTAAAATGTTTTTATTATTCAAAGTAATGGAGAAAGATGTAATTAAAACTTTAAGAATATTATAGAAATAAATTTCAATTTTCATTTGTGAAAGAATAATATCAGAAAAATGAGTTTTTTTTTTTATTGCTATGAAATTGAACATTAACTATAACTTCAATTTGCAAAAAGTTTCTCATAAATATTTTTAAATTTCTTTTTTTTCTAAAATTGGACTTCTATCACTTTTAAAGTAAATGAATTGTAAGTGACAATTTATGAGATTATAAAGATCAGTGTTTTAAAAATTTAGAATACTTTTAAGTATTTTGTTGAATAGATACTTAAAGTTTATTTTTGGTACGTTAATCGTTCATTTGTATATTTTTCTAATTATACATTAGTATGTTCTATGTGAATTTTAAATTTCAAAATATAATTCTAGTTTATTACAAAATAAGATTTTTCTGATATTTGTCTGGTTAGCAGATGTCTTTTACTTAAATATTACTGTCGAATTATAAACTTCCATTAGATTGCAATTTAACGTATAATGTAAAAAATAATTCCTATTATCTTACATCTTCATTAACTAAGTTAATCTAGGACTCGTTGTAATATCTTTTTCTTAGACTTTTTTGCAGCTTAAGAAACACGGTTTTGAACAGTTCTTTTATAGTTATGTGGCACGTTTTTAAACATTTACGTAGTACGTTTCAGATAAGCCCAATTAATGGAGAAGAAACCGTTTTTACCCATGTTTTTAGAAACTACTAGATTTTCGAAGACTTGTGGAAAATAATGATCAAGTTTTTGCAATTTTTCTTGAGATTTCCCTTGAGTCATATTATGTTGTTAAAAAATGTCAGTTTTGTAATTTTTTATTCAAAAAAATTTTAAAAGGATAAAACGAAACATTTAGTTTCTGCTATACCCACTGGATAATACTATGTAAATAGGTCCAATGAAGACAGAAAATGGAACTACTTTGATATACCCCCCCAAATCAGAAATTTGGCAACTTTTTTTCCCTCACCAACCATAATACCTCTTTTTGGCGCCTTTTTTTACTTGCCAAGATGGATTCTCGCTAAATACAAATAATTAATACATAAAAAACTTAAAAAAAAAAAACTCAGAAAATAGTACAAAATACAAGAAAATACTAAATTTGGCTACAGCAAAAACCTAAATTGGTAACACCAAAATAAGAAACAGCAACCCTAAAAAGTCTGTAGGGAGTGCCAGCTTTGGCGCTTAACTTTTGGGGGGGGGGATATATCAAAGTTGTTCCCAGAAAATATGTATTTTCTTACAAGTCTGATTCAGCTTTGCTGAAAGATCATGAATTGGATTGCGTTGTCAAATTAGCCTGATAATATAATTGCATTCTTCTCAATTTCTCAAAGATGGTTGGTTCCTAATCATAGGATATGTATAAAAGCTTAATGAAGAAAAAAATTGATTATGTTGTCATATATTATTTTTCTTAATAATAATTACAATCTTGAACTAGATACCGCCAATATCTTTGATTTTAAAAACACTTTTCATTTGATGAATATTAAACAATCAATTAAGAATATTATAAATTGAAGATTGTTTAATGTTAATGTATTTTTTAAAGCATGTTAATTATCATGTGGGTTGGAAAAGAAATCAGTCTACTACCATCCATTTCAATTATTACTTAATAATTAGGAATATTACATAATGAAAACTTAAGTAGAAGTTGAATTTTATTTTTACAATTTAAATTCAAAATAAAACTTAAGAATTGATGTCAAGTTGCTATTTTGAAATTTCAGTTAATCTGCACTTTAGGTCCCCTACTTTGCCAACTCACGAATTTGAAGTGTTTTCTTGCGCATGCTCAATAATTACTCGTTTGTTTTAACCTTTTCATTGGTCGCTAATTAAGTTTCACTTTGAAAAAGCAGTAGAATTTTCGCCATGGCATTGACGATTTTGAAAGCGCGCCAAGTAGGGGATATAAAGCACATTTTCACCTAGATAGTATTTTTGTTTACATTCTTAGAGTTAATTTTTGTTACTTGTATATTGTTTTATAAGTAGTTTATTAGTTGTAATGAATACTGTTATTCTTTACCTTGCATAAAAAAAACAGATTAAAATTGTTTTATTTATGGTAACTTATATTTATTAGAAACTAAATGAAACAATATTATTATTTAAATTTTAGCTAAAGTTTTATTATAAATGTGTGTTTTACACTTTGTATTTAGTCACAATTTTATTTGATGGAAAGAGTGGAAAATTGCAGTTTTAAACTTAAATGCTTGCAGGTATGAAAGTGAAATTTATTTAAATCTTGAATATCACTTTTAATGTCACATGCAAGAAAATTAATAGAAAAGGGCTCTTTGCTATAATCTGTTACATTAAATATTCAATGTTTTATATTTTTGAATTATGATCATGGGATTGTGAAAATCAAATAACATCCATTTGCCCAATTTAAGCTACTAATAATATATATAGTAAAATGTATGTTTCTGTTCTTAAAGAATGCCATAGCATCATAGAAGAATCTAAATTATTACAACCATCTGTGCAAATTCAAAATTGTGTGGATGACTGTTTTGATCTTCTTAAAAATATTTTTATTTACTCCCAAATATATAGAAAGTTAATGTCATTTTTGTAAAGTAATTTTATTTTGCTAATTTCATGATCAAGCCTGGATTGAATGTGGGGTTTTTGTAAACACTAATTTGATAATAGGTTATAGCAAAAGAAATCAGTCACTAGCTACTAAGTACATCATTCATATCATATCTGAATTGGAAAGGTCAACAATGTAATAATTAGTGATTTATTTGACTTTATTATTCCTTCTAGCTAAAAATATCAGCAAAAGCAGAAAAGAAGACATAATTGAAAAAATTCAGCTCTGCTTAATGAAATTGATTACCTTAAAAGAAAAATGTCAAGACAAATTTTGATATAAATGAACTGAAATAAATCTCTGATAAATTATGTGGTTGAAAGAATTGAAAAATTAACATTAATTATTAATAAAACCTTTCCTTGAGTTCAACAGCTTGTGTGTTCAAATCCAACTTTGGACTGGGAAGTTTGAAATGAATAGAATCTACTTTAAGCTACTTCCTGGTCTAATTAGCCTTCTTGTGAGCAAAAAACATCACTTGATTGATAAAATAAATAATTATATGATTGAATCATAAAAAGAAATTAAAAAAACTTTTTTTTTTATATTTAAATAACAATTAGAAAAATCACTCCATAAAAACAATATACATTTTTTCTACATTTGGTGGGTCGGTCATTAGTAAAAATCCTTTTATCAAGTTCATATAAAAATTTCAGATTTTCATAATAATTGAACAGGATAGTTAATTATCTTCATTTATTTATGTTTCTATTTATTTTATTTTTAATC
>JAPDSC010097483.1:0-16876 GCA_026290005.1 Latrodectus geometricus | reverse complement strand
CCCCCCGCACCTAATCAGGCCCATTCGAAACTACCTATCTAATAGATCATTTGCCATCTGGGAAGCTGTGCTCTTACCTAGGATAAACTCTACCCACTCATCAGAAAGGTCCATTTTGGCAAGCGTCCCCCAAGGATCTCTGCTGGGTCTCTTCTTATTTAATCTGTACATTAATGATATTCCTCAAGACCCACACTCTAAAAGAAACACTGTTATTTTACAGCAAAAAGTGCTGGCAATTTGGGCGCCAGTATAATCTACTATAAATTTACAGCATATGCGTAAAAATTGTTCAGCATATTTAACTGTAATTTTTACAGCGTATTTTGCTGTAATTTTTACAGCACTTTTTGCTGTAATTTTTACAGCAATTTTTGCTGTAATTTTTACAGTATTTTTTGCTGTAATTTTTACAGCACTTTTTGCTGTAATTTTTACTGCATTTTTTATGTAATTTTTACTGCATTTTTTTATGTAATTTTTACTGCATATTTTACTATGCATTTTACTTCAGCCTTTCCAGAACCTATTTTAAACCTTTTGCTATTTACAGCTATCATCAGGTTTTCATATTTTTTTTCTATTTTCATTCTCCCCTCCACTTTGTTTTAGTTCTCATGAAACATTTATTTAGGAGTTAATTTTTATGTTAAGGTAATTTTTGAAAGAAATGTAGATTATTTTTCTCATGACAAGAAATTACAATTAAGAAAATTTAATTCATCCCTTTTCTCGTTAAATAAGTGCATTAATGTTCTATTGAAACTCATAATATATTATGGATGCAGAAAGATTTATATTATAACATAATTATTTTTGAAACCTTTTTTATTTAACTATTTTTTAGAATCAAACAATTTATATACTTTTCATTTTACAAATATTTTTTGCATAAGCAATTTGATAAATATTTAAAGATAAATGTATAATGAATCCAGACACAATGTTTAATTACTATGATTGTTATTTAAATGATTTCCAATTGAAATATATAAGATATTTCTTTCATATTCTATCAAATGTTAAGATATTTAATGTTTAAATACAAAAGCACAATCTGTTTTTTTACCAACTTTATTGAATTTCTAGTTAGAATTGAAATTCATTGAAACGTATGATTGTCATATTTTTATTTTAACCGAGAGCATAAAATACACAATAGCCAACTTTCTTATTATATGCTAAGTAATTTAACAAATATTAATGATTGAACATGAAGCAATTTGTAATTCAATATACATAGCATAAAGAATATAAATGTTACATTGCAGAAGAAATCATTTTTCAGAACATTCTGTTATTAATTATTTAACTTTCAATACCATACACGATGATAAGTTATTTAGACTTTTTACCCCAAAGTCGTAATTTTAAATGTAGGTTGAATTTTTAAGAAATAAAGAAAGAAAAGTTATATTGAATAAGATATAAAACTAAACATAAAATCAATATTTGATTTACCTACCATTTTACAGACTAAGGATAGAGTAAAACCTTCAAAAAATTCCTTTTTACTAAAAATACGAAGAGCAATTAGTTAACAATATGGTATTTCAATTATACTGTACAGACAATAAAAGTTAACTTTTTGATATTATTTAGATTTTTTTTTCCTTTAAACTTTTTTCCATAATAATAAAAGCAAATAAAAATTTTGTGGAAATAAAGAATTTCTATTTAATAATTGACAACACACAAACAATAGCAAAGAACTTTTTTTGTTTATTTATCCTACATTTTAATCATAATCATTCAAAATTAGACAAATTATTTAAAAGAGATAATACGCGTGCTTGAACACCATCTTCGACAGATTTTTTGGATTTGGTCCCTCGACAGCAATTAATGTTGAATAAGCACCTGAAATACAAAAATTAGAAATTAGACATACAGCAGATTTGCTTGCAAAAATTTAACACCTATTCCAGTTTTCAAATGTGCCTGGAGTTGATATCAAAAGACTTTAGCCAGCATAGTCCTACTATTAATAGTTACTATGCGACTTTTCTATTAAACTTTCTTTACAAATCCTCCCTTGTAAATTTTTAATCTATTATTTAAAATGTTTTAACTTTTAAAAAAATTGTAACTATGTTAGAAGGTAACGTTTAATGTGCACTATCTTTACTATAACACTAAATTACTATACGTATACAATAGTATTGAAAAAAATGTTGAGCACAACATATTTTAAATAAATTAGACAAAAACAAATTAGAAAGCTTTCACTCATGTACTTCTGTTTCTTAATTATAGTTCTTTATTCTATAGTTTTTTTATTCTAGGAATTTAACATATTTAATAAAAGAATTCTAAAAAAATATAAAACATATAATTCTATTTCTTTAAAAAATGAAATTCGATAATCAAGTAATTTTTATAACAATCAAAACGCTTAAATAAAATATTATTATAATTTCTAAGAAGTTTTCATGATTAAAATATCAATCAGCTATATTAACAAACTAGTACAAAACATTCTAAATTTTAATAAACTAGTAAAAATATATTGACACTTTATTCAAACTCCTTTGTATAAATTGAGCTTAGAATTTTCTGAAATATTCAATCAAATTTATACGAATTTATATCAATAAAAGTAAACTAATAGTTTGTATAATAAATAATAAGAAAATTGTACATTACCTTATATTCGATGATTCAGTTACAAGGGAAATTCATACCTTTCAAAATTCTAAACACAAGCAACATTTATAATTTCACGGAAACAAATGCAAATGAAAATAAATAATGGCGTCGTTTTGGAATAAAAGTAAACGATAATCTCACCAATTTGAAGCGCATGCGCAGTGACAAGCGATTTTCTCTCTGAATTTTACAGTAAAATTTACTGTATTCTTCAATGTTCCTGTTATAGCTATTTAAATAACAGTGATTTTTACTGTATTTCTTCCGTTTTTTTTAACAGTGTATATCAGCTTAATTTGAGTTTGAGAAGCATTCTTTTTTGTACAGCTAGTTATAAATGTATTCACTATTTACACAATATAAAGAAATAAAGAATACATTTATATGTTATTTTGTTGGTAAGGACTCTAACATATTATTCATATTTATTCCAAGAAATCGCAATTTCCACTGAGGATTCTAACATATTATTCATATTTATTCCAAGAAATCGCAATTTCCACTGAACGAAAACACTGAAAATATCTCGCATTTATTTTTAAAGAAGCTTTATTTTGTTGATAGTTTCACAGTTATTTAATGACATGGAGAAATATTTTTAACAAAATAAAAAGGTAATTCAAATGAGTGATAACTAAGTGTGATTATTTCGAAAATAGGTTTTTAAATACATAATAAATGAATAAATGAGAATATTCGATGAAAGATTGCCTCCACTTATCTTTTAGCTAACAGTTCCCCTTAATTCCTCACTTATCCTTCCACTTAGCGAAAATCTTTGCACTTATCTTTCAGTGATATATTTTTAATGAATATAAGTGGTATGCATTAAATTGTATTTTTAAAGAAGGTTGTGTGAAATTTCTCAGAAAAATTCAATTGAAAATTTATTTTAAATTTAAGGAACATGAAAAATTAAAAAAATGTATAATATGATTATTTTTTGCTTTAACTATTTTTTTGATTAGTTTTCATTTCCTTTCAGTTAGTTTTTACTTTAACTAATCAAACTGTTACCCAAATGAAAGGGATTACCTAACTTATACTCATGTAAAAAAAGAGCTTAGATATTATTAGGTAAAATCTCTACTGCATATTTATTTAAAATCTTTCATAAAATACACACTTTTTTGTGTGTATTTTAAGAAAGATTATTGTAAAAATGATTTGACCATATGTTGGAGAAAATTATCTTTTAACATAAACTCTAGTAAATATTATGCATTAATTTTTTTTCTAATCTTAATATTTCCAATATAATAGGATAAAATCTACTGAATGATATGAACTAATATTAAACTTTTCTTTTATTTCTAATCTTAATATCTTTTTCGTAATCAAAATGCTAATAATTACTTTTAAGAAATTTATAAATTATTGCATATGGCATATTGAATATATATTCATACAGACAGAGTATAGCGTGTAAATACATATCCAATGAAAAAATAAATCATTATTACTTCAATTAATTATTTTATTAACAAAATGGGACATCTTAAGAGATTTTAATGGAGTATTTTGACAAATAATCAAGTAAATTAAAACTTTGGCCAGCAAATTATCTTAAAAGCATGGTCAAAGCTTATTGTAAAAGTATAAACAATGAGCTATAATATTAGTAATGTTTTTCTTTGAATTTTGTCAAATTAATTGCCTAATTGTCGGGGTATATTTTATTTTAAGGTGGGGTATATTTTATTTTATTACGAATAGCGTGTTTTCAATGAATAACATAAAACAAATGGCAAACAAAAATACCTCTCACTGACATATTAATGCTTATTTTGAGCCGAATTATTACACAACTAATTTTGCACAAAACCATAATTAATGTTAAAAATTACATATGTACAGCATCATACTATTTATGCTACGGATTTTACTTGTTATTTTATAAAATATTGGAAACCATATTTCCTTTACTACATATACATTTTAGATATCAATGTTGATTATTCTTCACAATTGCTTGTGAATTTCCAAATTGTTTTTTCTTTCTTTATTTCCATGAAATTCTTTAGTGAGAATTATGTAGTAATAATTTATTTTGAATTAATTATTTAACAAAAAAGAAATACTACCAGGAATTTATATTCGCACAGGATCCACTAGATCCGATAATTTGGTAAGCAAATAATCCCAGATTTAGACAACTTCCGTCAAGTTTAATCAAGTTAAAACATTTCATCACTTTTACTAAGACATTATGATGTGCTTCAAATCCCTGCTGATCAAATCTACGTCATTAATAATTTTGATTACTTTCATGATGTTTTCATATAAATTTTATTAACTGTGATGAATATAAAGAATTCTGGCAACGTCTGCAAATTACAAATTTCATATAACAATTCTGATTTTGTTGATAGATATTTATGTCATCCAATTTCCTTATGAATTCAATATGCATATCTTCATTGATGTAAGTTAATTTATTAAAGTTCGATAAATAAAACTAATGGTGCAAATTTATCAAACATTGATTTTGTTAAACTCTTGAAAGGCTATAAAACTTATATATCTTACTTACAAAAAGATTAATTATAATGCAATTTAATAGTAAACAGTTATTAAATTACTCTTGAACGATTATTTTAAAAAGATCAGTTCACCTACAAATATCATTGAAACATGTACACACTTACTTATTCAACTTCTATTTAAGGAAAGAAATATAATCAAACATCTAGTAAAAAAATGAAAATTAAATAAATTAAGATACATTGTGTAAATATAAAATAATACATTTGAAGATATGTACGATTTTTTAAACAAATTACAATAATCTGAAATTCATTTTGGCAACAACCTGCATAAAAATTGTATTGTTGTCTTACACAAAGCAAGAGAAAATAAAGGAAATAAAGGAGCATAATCCATTATTTTGGTTTCAAGAAGTAAGTATAATAAACGTGATCGAGTGTGAAAGCTCAAGACGAAAGAATTCGTAAGGATGATAGATGGCGCACGTCAAATAATCTCGTGACCTAAAATATAGTTATTAAATAATGAATGTGTTACTCGTTTCCAATATTTGATATATCTCCATTTAGAACATTATTGTATGATAGATAGTTTGATGTTAACTTCTATGAAGAAATACATTTAATCATTTAGTTTCATGTCTTTACAATTCAGCCCTTTCAAGGAGATATTTTATTTATAATTCCTGTATTTATCTGTTTCGAATGAATATTATTCAGTTTCATATCACTTTAGATGACACAAAAATTTTGAGGTAGTAGTGAATTTTAAAATTTGCATTGAAAACTACTATGAATGCTGTAAAAATAGGAATAAAAAGTTATTTAAACTGCAATACCGTTATTTAAAATTTTGTGGACATTTTTATGCAAATTATATTGTAAAACTTGAAAATTAATTATAAATTTATAATGATCTAATATTGGTTGAAAATTTTTAAAAAACTGCTCTTCTTAAAAAAATGAAGCTGATTATATAAAGTAAATAAAAATTAAATATAATAGCAATAGAATTGATATAGAAAAAAAAACATTTCCCTTTAAAATTAAAGATATATATACCTTTAATTTTTTACATTACACTGTTTTATCGGAAAAATTTGGAATAATCTTATTATTTATTATTCTTTGAATTTTAATATTCAATTACTAGGTTTTGTATTGATGTTTGAATATCATACAAAACAGGATAATTATCTACATTTTTTTATTGTAGTATATACATATCTTTTTGTAAATAACAGCAAAATAACAAAATAGTTATTTTTAATCGTCTATATAAAATAAAAATTTGATTATACAGATTTATTAAAGTACATTTTATGTGTGTAATTTTATTTTAATGTATATTTTTGTACTTTAGTGAGAAATTAGACGGAAATAATTAAATCAAATAAGGAAGATTAACTTTATATATTTTTTGAAATACTTAAATTTTCGACATTTATGAAAATTTTAAAAATATTAGATCTGTAAAATCAATTATCTATTTTGTCATTTTGATTAAAATGTTGAAGACATATCTTAAATTGAATTAATTACATCTAATAAACTCAATCAATTGCATCTAATAAACAAATATCATTTTGAAATTAACGTGGATTATTTTAACAAAATGCTATACTCGTAATGAAGGATTTTTATTAACAACCCTTTAGAAAGTCTCCACAGTAAAAATGAATCAAATATGGCCACAGATCAAATATACATCAATTAAAAGAATAGTAATTATTATTTTTGTAAGGTTTTTTGTGTCTGTAAAAATAAAATAGGGGTTGATCTCCTTTGAATATTATTTAAATTTAATTGCGGCTTAAATGATTGAACTATATACTATTATGATGAATTGATACTAATAAAATAGTAATCAGCTCCTATAATTTGTTTTTATTAATAATTTTCTTTATTAAAATAATTTATTAATTAACTAAAGATATTGAAATTGGCTGTTATAATAAATCAGTATTAGTGCTTTATTTTTCTGAACTTCTACTCTCATTTATTTCTTTATATAATGCTTGTAAAAATATTTAAAAATTTATTGTAATGCTTAATATGAGTATGAATATCAAGGGAGCTTTTGTTACCTGGTGTAAGAAAACCCCACTTTATTGTCGGTAAACAGAAGATTCGATGTTCTGACACTATTGAAGACTGTTTTATTGAGAGAGCCAGGGTCATTAAAAATTACATTACATCCATTGTCCAATCAGTTATATAGTTAAGCTTGGTAAAGAAGATGACAGCTCAGGTGTTGATCACATCACTTGCTTATACTTTCAAAATCCCAAAGCAATTTCAATCTAGCGAAATACGCAGTTTCACACTGATTGCAGTAACTTAACCTAGTTATCATATTCTTTAATTATTCCAGCCACCTACTCTGTTTAATGATCAGCATGCCTGACTAAGAGTAGGGAGGTCCTGGGTCCGATACACGGTTCGGGCACGAATGTACTTCCTCTTTTTCTCTCTCCTGTCTTTGTCCTTTCCTTGTATGGATGGAGTGTAAATGGTTGCCTACCCTATAAACGAGTACACGTGTCCTTAATTATAAAACCAAATCATATCCAGTTATCCTCTTCAATGTTTTCGATGACTTTATTGTTTATCAGTTATTACCTTCAATTTGGAAATACATTGTTATCCTTTATTTACACTGTCTGATGTATTTAATGGCGAAATTTTATTCATAGAATTCCATATCTGTTTTAGAAAATTCAGTAAGTAAACCAAAGTAAGAAATGCATTTTAGTTTGTAAACTACAAAGGGTTTCCTCAAGGAAAAATATTTGTATGCATTGAAAATCTCGAAAACTTGATAACGTTATCATATTTCTTTTCACTATTTGCATAATTTCAAAATTCAAAAATTCGTTCATAATTTTATTTATAAATATATATATATATATATATATATATATATATATATATATATATATATTTAAAATATGTCTATTCTATTTTGACTTCTTGAAAAATGTTTCACTGGTCGTGAGTCGCATTCACAAGTCGCAAATAAAGAGGGAGGATACGGCAAACTTTTAACTTTCATCCTATAAAAGACATACGTGCAGAATATTTAATTATAATATCCATATTCCATGATTTGATAATGCTTGATACCTAATTTTTTACTATATAATAAAAAGAGTGTTATCGTAACACAGGGCAACAGAGAAAATCATGATTTAATGATTATTAATATAATTTTGAACAAGATTTTAAAGTCTGAAATCCAACTTTCTTTTAATAATAAATTTAATTAATTACTTAATAACAAATTAAAAATCTAAAATAGACACATTAATAACTTATTATATTATTGTACATAGTTAAACAATTAAGAAGGCTGATTTAACAAGTATTATAAGCAGAAAAAATGTTTTAAAGTGTAATAATATAAAATTAAAGATTACAAATATTACAAAAAATTAAAAATGGTTGCATTACAGCCCCTAACAAGCTAAGGAATAATGTTCCTATATCTGTTTTCTTGATGAAGGGCCCTGGGGTGCGAAGCATATGTCCCTATAAGGTCATGAGCCTAACGCGAAAACCCTTGCGTTCTCATCAGTCATTATTAATACTCAGTTTTATATACCCATTGAAAGGCTGAGTCAACTCTTCCCAGCCTGAGGATCGAACCCCGGACCTGTGCATCGAAAACGTGAAGTGCTAAAATATATATACTGATTACAAGTAATGGCTAAGCTGTATTCATTTTATTTGAGAAGCAATTCTTTTGTTGTTTTAAGCAAAATCTAAAATTTTAGCTATTTTAATGACATGTTTTCAACATTTAAATATTATGTTTTTAATGATCAATAAATAAAATATTTCCAAAACGTAGCTGACTTAATGACTGTTTAAGGAAAAGTTTTATATTTCACCCTCAGTCAAACATACTTTTATACAGTTTCAAATTCGAGACTATTTCTGTTAAAACGACGCTTCCCTCCGGAAAATAGAATGTATTATCCTCAGAAGAGATGTTGCAATGATTTTCCTTTTTACTAACTTTATTTTGTGTATATTCAACGCCTCCACAGAAGTTCCAGAATCAAAATTTCTCATCTACAAGTGAAAGGATTCCCATTTATGAGTTCTTCGCCTTCAAGGCATTCAGGAAACTGAAACTTAAGGAGGAGACGTCTCCTGTCTTCTCTCCTTCTCCTGACATCTTTTTTTCTGAAAAGAATAACAAGCAAGGGAGTTGTAGAATTTCACTGGTTGAAATGGATCTCAGCTTAACAATTCCTCTCTGGGACATGTAATAGTGTAAATCACACACGCATCCAAACATTCTTGTGGGGAAATGTGCCTCAACTCAACTGAAATTCGGGATGTTTTCATCCTTTTGAATGTAATGAAGAAATGTGCTGTATAATGAGGATTCCCGTCTTAGAAGTGTGTTGTACTCGTAAATAAGAATGTTTTACAAGATATAATTTTTCACAACTCGAATGAGAACTATCTTAGACAGAAGTTTATACTGAACATTTCATTATGAGGCAGAATACATTAATAAATTAATAATATTTTAGAATGAGGTGTTGATATATACTGTAATTTTTATTTTGAACGGTAAAAATTAAAAGTACGCTGATATATCAGTGGTTACATAAAAAAGAGAGGAACTACAAAAAATAGATAAAATATTCACACTTTTTGGTGAATAATATTTCATTCCTTAATATCATTGCAAGTACATTTAATTTTATTTTGTCTCACCATTTTTAGTGAAAAATACAATAAAATATCTGCATTTGAGATATTTGTTATTGAATGATCTTTATTGTTTGTTGCAGACTATGTTGTCTTTTGCTTTGTTAGTTTATTTCTTTTGTTTTTTAATTTGCCATGAATGCTTATTATATATTAAAATTTATTTCATTATTTTTAAGTTTTAAGTTATTTTACGGAGTATATAATATATGTCAATTTAACTAAAAACCTTAAAAACAATGATCAAAATAATTCAATATTTTATTGATTTTTTGTTAATCAGGAAGCCAAGATTGGATCAAATATTGAACTAGAATCTCTAAACTTTTATTCCACATTATTTCTAAGTGATTAGAAACATTCAGGTAAATGATAATAATTATTTTGTCTCTTGCAGCAAAGCTATCCAATGTGTTGGGATGTATATAATATTGCATTTTATATTCTTCTGAAGTAAAGAATAGTGAAAAATACAATAAAATATCTGCATCTGAGATATTATCCTTATTTCGAATCATTGGGAGATATTTGTTATTGAATAATATTTGCAGTTTATTGCAGACTATATTGTCTTTTGATTTGTTACTTTGTTTCTTTTGTTTGTTAAATTTGTCTTGAATGCTTGTTATACATTAAAATTTATTTCATCATTTTGGAAGTTGTAAGTTTTTTTTTCGGAGGTAATAAATTTTGAGCTGCAATTTTATTTTGAAAAAAAAAATTCTCAGACTTTGAGCAATGACAAGATTTTCACAAAAGAAATCCAATTAAATTATTTTGATCTAATTAATAAATATTGCTAAACACAAAAATCAAGAAGCAGACATTATGTGTTAAGAATGTTGCTTAATATTAAAAGCTATCACATATGAAGTAATATTTTCAGTTATTAATTACATTGTAATTCAATTTTGTTTTCAAATACTGAATGGTTGTCGTAAGGTTTATGTAAAAAAATTATCATAATTTGGATCTTTGCTGAAACAGAGTTTAAAGTTTAATTTTTAAATTTTCAAGAATATTTTGGAAGTTAAACAAATATTCGTATAGTCCACTTGAATTTATAAAATTTGATCTTAGATAAAAATTTATATCTGAAGTCAGATATAATAAGTTTATCCAATTGCATCTGCATTAATGTTAGCAGATAAATACTGAATTTTTTCGCAAAAACAAAACGAAATACAAATGAAGTATAAATGCATTTGATCATAAACACATTTATTGACTATTTTCAAGTGTGGGGTGAATTTAGAAATTTAGAGGACAATTTCTCTTTATTTGTCTTTAGGAACTTTTTCCTACTTAGAGGTCATAAGCAATGTTTTCGCTGAGAATTTTAAAGGGTTGAAACAAAACATAACAATATAAACTAACATTCATCAATTTACTTCGGCCATTCCTATCTTAATGATGAAATTCACAGCGTGTCAAAATGGGGAATTAAAGAATCCTGTTTATTTTCATGAACAGTAGCAATCACAAAAAGTGTTCACTATTTAACATGGTATGTTTGAATTGAATTCTGAAGATGAGAGAATAATATAAATAATTTAGTTTGTCCAGCAGTTCATACTGGTCATTTGGAAAAGATATAATTTTGTTTGGTTATGTATGAGGCATGGCAAATTGTTCTAACTCTACATTCTTCAGGATTTTTTAAGTTTTGGAAATTTCTTTTTTGTTATATTTTTATTGATTATGGTCATGAATCAAAGTTATTGGACCATGGCATTGCTTAGAATTGGACTTTAGCAATAATGTGGAACCAAACGGGTATTATTCTTCGTAATTTGTAGGACAGGGACCAGGCAAACTATTTTCTCCGCAATACTCAATCTACCACTCTCAAAGGTTTCACATGGAGGAGACTGACGACCTATTTAACATGCCGCGGCCGCTTTTAGCGAACATAACTGATCTTCTGTTAAGTTGGGATTCAAACTCAATGCCTTCTTTCTGTTAATGAGAACGATGTACTAACCAACTAGGCTACCGTGACGCATGTTAATTAACTCAAATAAAAATCTTAAGTAATGAAGACATTCATGATCATGAATCTCCCTAAATGATGCTTTAATTAACTGATGCCGCCTACTCTGTCTAGTGATCAGTGACTGCAGATAGGGAGTTCTGGGTTCGAATTACGGTTCAGGCATGGATGCACTTTCTCTTTCTCTCTCTCCTGTCTTTGTCCTTTCCTTGTATGAAGTTTAAATAAATGCTTACTCTATAAACGGGTTCCTATGGCATGTGTGTTTATTTGTTATAAAAAAAATCCTTTCCTATTATCCTCTTCAATGTGAGCAACATGCTTATTAGCATAGAGCTCCAAAAATATCCGTCATAACCTAACCTAACCTAATTAACTGATTTGTTTATCATACAGCACTTTTTGATTAAATTAATAAAATAGAGAGGTTTTACTGTGAGAAAATTCCATACAGTTTTTTTTCAGACAAGTGAGTTCACATTTTGTTGAAAAAAATCATGTAAAAAATTTCCTAGAAATTTATTATAGTTTTTTACGCTTAAAATTGACGGACGTAATTACAAAACCAACTAAATTATTAAAAAAAAAGATAGAAGATAAATAGATCCAAATTGAAAAATAAATGTTGCGATCATAAATAAATATCTATAGTCTAAAATTTATCAGAGCAAGTATACGAATACTATTAGAGTTAATAAAATAACTATAAAGCTAATAATATTTGTACACATTTTACAAAAACAATTGAATTCAATACACAATAATTAGCAATTTCTTTTCTATTCATATGTTATGAAATATAAAACAGAAATTTAAAATATATGAGAAAGCACACTTTTTAAAACAAATTAAAGAGGGGATGATATTTATTAAGAAATATCATATTTGAGAAAAATATAGTCATTGTTTGTTAATATAACATGGTAAATAAAGAAATTAATAAACTATACTATATTTTATTCCCAGTTCTCGTTTTCAGATCAAAATATTTACAAAAGCTCTAGCATTTTGAATAATAGATTTCAAAATATACGCAACAGGAAAAAGAATTTTCTATTTGCAGATTAGAAAACGGTTTCTACAACATTCACATTCAATATTTATTTAAGCTCTTGATGGAGTAAAAAAAGAACTCAAGTTTGCTCTTATAATAGAAATTCGTTCTTTGTTGATTGGATCTGACTCAATTTATTCTTTGGACAACTATTTATTATCGAGATAGCATGTTTTATGTGAGGGCGTGTGTGATATCAAGATTAAAAAAATGTTTTGATTGTAAACACACTCTCATATTCTTTTATTAACTTTGGTTTTTCAGATAATCGTAGTAGAGTGACGTATAAGTAATAAAATAAAAATAAAGAGCCATAATCTACGATCATTTTAAAATAAAATATAATTCAGGATTTCTATTTGCTTTTTTCAGTAGCCATGTATGTTTCTTCAAAATCTGTAAAATATGTGATATTATAACATGGATTTTTTTTCAGTTTTCCTTTTAAATTTCTTTAAGTATTATATAAAAAATTTAAAAGGAATTTATTTTCATTTGCAAGCATGTATCATGAAGTAATTTTAAATATTCGAATTTTTATCAATTAATTATAATTAAAGTATATAATATCATTCTAAAAGTTTATGTGCAAAGTCGTTGAAATTTAAATTCAATTTAGCCTAATGACTACATACTTTAATATAAAAGGACAAGTTGGATCTCTAAAATTACTCAATAAAAATGAGCATTTTTTTTTCTTCCTGTTGGCAAATCTTTAAAGGAAGTTGCAGTGGATATTCCTGAATTTTTACTTAGTCACAAGTTGATATAGATTGCAAACGGCCATCTTGGAAGAAACGAGAATGTTGATATCTAAATTATTATATACTTAACTTGGTATCTTCCGGTTAACTTAATCCCGAAATTTAATTAGTTTTAAAGTATAGTTCATAGAACAAAATACCCCAGATTCAATTTTTACTTATGAATTTGAAGAGATAAAGATACGTTCTGTTTATGCAGAAACAACGGTTTAAGTGAGGAGATTTGGGTTTTCTGACATATATAAAGATCTTTACCGAATAGCGTTAATAGAGGAAAAACGCTTTAGTAGATTTATTATAACAGGCTCACAATGTGTGGAATAAATTGCCATATAAAATATGCATGTCTCACTATTTATGTATCAAGCATCACACATACAAACACACACACACACACACACACACACACACACACACACACACACATATATATATATATATATATATATATATTAGTAGGAAAATTGTAGTAAGTGACGAGGAAAAAGAATGATCTTTGAAAAAGTACGATATTTAATATTTTTATTGATAGGAATTAGTTACTTAGCTTTTTTCAAACTGTTTCGTACATTAAAATTAAAATGAAGTTTCCTTTATAAATGTGCTAAAAGTAAATCGAAAAAAATATTTTTAAAAATATTCTCGCTGCAGTAATTAAACAGTATTTTTCCAAAAATAATGGATATCTTTAATAAATTTTTATTGAAATTTGTGTTACCTGAATATGGAATATATGATGGTTTTTGGGACCCCTACAGATTCACAGCAATAATAATTTTAAATGTAGAAAGAACACACTCTCTTTCTTGAAGCAAACAGAATTCTTTAACAGTGGGATTCGTAATATTTTAAACATTACAGTAACTTCAAGTCTACATTACAATTTTTAAAATAAAATTTTGTTTATATATTAATCAATCTCTAAACATTAATCTACTTATATTAATTACGTATTCTGTAATCAAAATTTCGAAATGAAATATAGCTTATGATTTAAATTAAAGAAAAATCAACATCCTGGTATGTTTCATTCCCTTCAAAGCAAACATTTATTTTAATCTCAATGAGAAAGGCTAATTACGGAATTAAATGATCTTCTTTGATTCAAACTGCTATGGAAATTTTGGTTTTTAAACGACATTTTAAAAATGTTTGCACAAATAAATCTCTCTCAAAAAAGTAGTTTTGCAAACCGTACTTGTGCAGTTTTCGTATTAAGTCCCACCTTAAATTAATCCGTTTACAAAATATTCCATTTCCGAATAAAATAAATGCAAAAGGAAACTATTTTGCTTTTTTATGAATTGGTATAAAGGAATAATTTAATTCTTGCTTTTAAAGAGAATTAATGATAAAAGAATTTTTAATGTGTTTCTCATAAACGCAATGTAATATACTTAAAAATAAATTATGTTATGAATTCAATGTTACACTACGTAAGTTGAAAGTTTTATTGAAATTGCTCGAAGATAATGGAAAAAATTGCAATATACTGGAAATAACTCTTTGTACCACTAAAAATATTTGAAGGAGAAATAATTTAAGTAGAAATTAATTTAATGTTATTTAACCAGATATATATTTATGTTATACTTTAATACCAACATAAATATTACAAGAGTCAATAAATATAAATATAAGTTATGTATTCCATTGTTTAAAAATTTCTAAACATATTTTATTACATTTTAATCTAAATAGTTTATTAAACTATTATACAATTTACCTATTAATAATATCATACA
Source organism: Latrodectus geometricus (assembly GCA_026290005.1). Classification (NCBI taxonomy): domain Eukaryota; kingdom Metazoa; phylum Arthropoda; class Arachnida; order Araneae; family Theridiidae; genus Latrodectus; species Latrodectus geometricus. Next base: position 1,457 of record JAPDSC010097483.1, on the reverse strand, counting down.
TTGTTTTACAGATTCAGCCAGTTATATTTATCGACGCTATTAACTATGTTTACTGCAAACTTAGAATTATCAATTTGAGTTATTGAGTTTCTAAAGCAAATATTTAATGATTAACTTACGGAATAAAGCATTTGTTAAGTGAGTATTTCCATTCCGTTGATGTACCTTTAAATACGTTTTTAACATAAATAGATTCATTTTTAATAAAAATTGTTAATTTTTTCAGGGAAATCACATTTGCTGAAAGAATTTGAAATAAATTTAGTTAGTAAAAAAGTTAAAGTTATATATAAAGATAAGTTAATATACATATATATATATATATATATATACAAGGTCTGGCTTTTAATTTCCAGGACTGACGTAACTGTAGGCGAACAAAGAGCCGGCAGATGGCGCTAGTGATTGCATATTGAAGAGCGTTTTCTTGCGCATGTGCAGTGCAATCGGAGCCATTCTGAACTAAGTGGTTCTCTTCGAAAGGCGCATTTAAACGTAGCTCTTAAATTCCTATTGTCAAAGTGAAAATGGAGCAGAGAATTAACATTAAATTTTGCTTCAAATTGGGCAAGACAGCTGCGGCGGTCTCCAAGTTATCCAAGGCAGAAAAAATTTCGATTTGAAAAGTCTAAGATTAAGGTCATGTTAATCGCTTTCTTTGATTGCGCTGGACACATTCATCATGAATTTCTTCCTCCTAACATGACTATCAATGGACAGTTCTACACAGAAGTTCTCGACCAACTTCGAAAACGAATTCGTAGAGTGAGGCCCCATTTTGAACAAAGTGGGAGTTGGCTGCTGCTACATGACAATGCCCGCCCTCACACTACGTTGCCTGTGAAGCGATTCTTAGCCCAGCATGGTGTCGATGAGATGCAGCATCCACCATACTCTCCAGACCTAGCACCTGCAGACTTTTTCCTGTTTCCTAAGCAGAAAAATTCGCTGAAGGGAACAAGATTTCAGGATGTCGAAGCCATCAAGAAAACCGTAACATCAGTATTAAAGAGCATTCCAAAAGAGAACTTTAAAACTGCTTTCCGAAATTTGTACAGCCGAGCACAGACCTGCATTACGGCTGATGGGGATTACTTTGAATCATATTAAATGACTACGTGTTTAACTTTTTTTTCTGAGTTATTCTATGAGTCCTGGAAATTAGAAGCCAGACCTTGTATATATATATATATATATATATGTATGTATTGGTATTTATATGATTATATATTTATTATTCTTTCTATATATATACTATAATATAATACAAAGCAGTAAATACAATGTATAGAGAAAGCAAATACAATATCAATCAACAAAAATTATAGGCAAATAGGCAATCAAACCAGTGCAAATGTAGCTATTAAAAGAAATGGCGATATATATTAAGTAAGATCAAAATAAGACAAAGAAGAAACTATACAATTGAATACCAATAAGACAAATCAAGAAAAAAT
>JAPDSC010097471.1:16911-28057 GCA_026290005.1 Latrodectus geometricus | reverse complement strand
TGTATAACTTTATTAATAATAATGTGTAATACAAAAAATTATTCTTAAATAATTTATCCTTGTTAATCAAGTTTTATTTGTGTTTACTTAATTTAAATTTCACTAATACATAATTATTTGCTGAAATATTTTTCTATCAATAAAAAATTCACCCGTTTTAATTTATCATTCATGACTGTAATTATTTAAAAGGTGTGCTTTTAGTGATTTTACTATTTATATTCGTAATTATTTCAATCATATTCATTTATTATATGTTTTATAATTATCTTATTCATTACTTTAAATTTTACTTTTATAACATTTTGTGAAAATATTATTTATATAAGTGATATTTTAATATTATTAAAACTTACTTCAAATTGTGATAAAACTTTAAGGAAAATTATCATTATGGTAAACAATGAGCAATAATACCTTTAATGAATGCTGTTAATTAGATTTTAATTTTATTTTATTAAAAATTTAAATAAATTAAAATTGTATCAAATTTTAATTAATTTCTTAAATAATCTTAATAATTTCTTAAATATAAAATCTCTCAATTAAATTATTAATACAAATTTTATAAAAAATGTGTTGTGAAGTCCATTTTAAGTACATATTGCAATATAATCAAAAATTTGATTAAAGCTGCTAATTAAAAATTAATACTTTATCAAAAATCATTTTAGCAATTTTAATTAATAAAAGATTTATTTAATGCGTATTAATTGTTTTAACTTTAGTTAAATACATAATTGATTTCAAATTGGGAAGGGAAAAATTATTAATTTTTTACGAGGTTCTCTAAATAGCATTGATGTTTTAATTTCTAATACGTGAAATAGGAACAATTACATCAATGTATTCTGCACACAAAATTGAATTATACGACTTCCTAAACAATGGAACTATTCCGGCATGTCTCGCTTTATTCAAACAATTAAGTCTGTCCAGACAGAATGTAATTAAATCCATTCCACACAATATTCAATGAAACGATTTATGGCTTCAATTGACCTCAAAATCAACAAATGGTGTAAAACAATCCCAACGTCTCCGCCAAATGAATTTGAGAATAATTACTGCAATCGGTTTGTGTCCGGATATTGTTTCTCGCACCGAGAAATTGGAGTGTTACAAGGAAATCCTACTCTATTTCTCCCACTTACGTTCGTGCAATTGATTCTGTTCATCCTGGAAATGGGTGGAGAAAAAAATCGATGAGAAACCGGACAATTTACGGCTCACCATTTACGCGAAGACGATAGCAATGAATTGCGAGAAGGAAAATCGATAGTAAGTATAGTATCGATCTTTCTGCATCGGTATCGTATACGAGAGAATAATACTAGAGTAAAAATAATTCCTTGGCTGTTGTTTTCAATTAATAGCACTTAATTGCTATTTCTTGTGGTAATTATGATGAAGTTGTTCCGATAATTTGAACCGAGAACTTGAAATATTTTATCTAAGAATATAGTACTGATTGCATTTCATCTAATGTATAATTTTTTTCAGAGTTTAATTAAAAGAAATATGTGTATATTACTAATTATAGCTACATATTTTACTTTAACAATTACTTCAGTTGAAATAAATTTTATAAACAATCATTTTGATTTATTATTATTTAAACATAACAGTTGAAATATCAACAAAACTATTAATGCTTTTTCTAACTTTTCACAACCTTTTGGAAGTCATAAAAATGTTAATCCTTAATATATAAATATATATGAATATTAAATTATTAAAAGTAATGTACATGAAATCAAAATTACAATATGTGCTAAATATATTATATGACTATCATAACACGCTCAAAACAATGCAACCTAAGCATTTGTTAATAGGGAAAGTGTACCACTGCTTTATAAAGCACATATATCAATAATATTATTGAGAAAGTTTGTAGACAGATAAGAAATAAAACATGTAATGAGGACAATATATTTTAAATAAATATTGTTTTAGATAACTGTATTTTCATTTTCATGCGCAAAAATTGCATAAATTAATATACTCTTTATCCAAGTTTACCTTAGAAGATTAGTTTGAACAATTAACTAGGGAGAGTTCAGCAGTTCACAAATCTTATTTTAAGAAAAAACTTTTCATAAATATAAATAATGAAATTAGTGTATCTTGCTTCAAACCTCTTCGTTATCTTATAACAAAACTAGGAAAAGGATTTCGAACTTCCTCTGTATTTACCTTGTATAAAGAATTAAATTTATTTCTCAGTAAATATGTTGAATAGTAAGTAAATGAATGCATGTGTAGTTGTGTATAGCAAAACATATGTATAAATGGACTGTTAAATGACTGAGTTTTACATCGTAAAACTATATTAAGGACTGATTGACGCGTAGATAAGAAAACAGACATACAAGGTAAACAAGAAAGACCTTGCCTTTTCCACGTTGCGTTTGAATGAAGTGAGAATAATAATGCAAATTAGTGTATGACGTGGTTGAGACAACGGCCAATCGAGAATACAAATATCATTCGTTATAAAAACAGGTCCACGCGCACATTTATCAATCGCAATTCGTATGATTGATGAATGAATTACGAAGAGAAATGGAGAGGTCGAAAAGTTCGTTCGGTGTTTACAATTGCAAAGTGGGCTTATCAGCTGATTCCTCAAGTCACTGAATATGTCAGGATATTACTATATGTCAGTATATGGATAGTCACTAAATATGTCTAGGATAGTGCACTGAATATGTCAGGATATCACGATACTATCATCTTAGGATACTGTCTCTCACAGCACAATGTCATCTGTGCTCCCAGCCAAGATTATGCTTTGTCTGCTAGAGTACAGCATCAATTGGTTCCCTATGAGCTGCTACCAACGGTTCAAGCGGTCATTCTGGACCTGTATTCGTAGCAATGGGAATGTGTGCAACAGCCGTACAACAGAAGAAGACAGCAGTGGTTAATCGCAATGTTGTACTGTTATTAGCCGATAACGAGTGGCAGCTAGTCGCACGGGTTGCCAGAAAAAAAAGGAGTTGCATGTCGGTAGTAATTACTTCAAGGATTAACAATTGTCAACACTTTCATTAAATCATGTTCTTTTGGATCATTAAAAATGGCAAGAACTTTCTTTTTTTACTTTGTAAATTCTAATATAAAAGTGCACTTATATTAAAACACCATTTCGGAATTTAGACATTTATAAAATTCAATCACTATAAAACTATCGAATTAATTATTATTTTGAATTTCTTTAATTAAGATAAGATATTACCTGATGATATCCCGCATCTGAGCCATCTTCATTCCTACCTCTACCTGCAAGATGAGTTGTTGCATATGGCTGCGGATAGTACGAAGAAACAGAAGAAGAATGCTTTTTATTCTTTTCCATATCAGATAACCTCATAGCCTCGTGACCACTACCTTTCCTACCTTCATAAGGCCCTGTACCTAGTTAACAAAAACAAATTAACTTCAACAAGTGAATAATTATCTTAAATTAATATTGTGTGTAATGGACTAACAAAATGCAATTCATTGCAGTTTAAAGTTTTAACTGTCTAATTTTAAGATAGTCTAATTTTAATTAGTATGTCTTGTTAGAAGAGTAATTTGCAAAAAATATTTTGTAGCAAAATAACCACAGGCTTTTAAATTTGTTAGCAATTAAAAAAAACATATTTGTATCATATTTCTAGCGAATCATTTCATGTCATGAATATGTGTTGTACAAAAATATTGTTAAACAGTAAAAATCTATTGATACAATTTCAAAACAAAAAAAAATTTACTTTTTATCTTCACATTGAAAATACTATAAAATGATATTGAAACAATGAACTGCAAAAGAAAGATTTGCATATTTACTTAAGCTACAAAAATTACATCATCATATTCACAAAAGCGAAAATTTATCTAATAAATTTATGGAATTTCTAAGATTAAAAATATTATTTAAGGTGGAAACGATTTACATTGAAAAATTTGTTTCATTAAACTTTGTTAAAGATAAAATTTACCAAATTTTCTCTTAAGTTTATTTAAAGTTGATTTCACTTGAACAAGTGACTTTTTTACTTCTATTAATTTCAATAATATAATTCAAACTTACATTTATAAAAATATATTATAATTTCCATAATAATATATTTATGTCTTATCTGTAAACTTGCATAAATTTTCAAAACTCACTAGATATTAATTATGATATACAATTTTTCCCACTAATATTTTAAGAAAAAACTATGAATAACACCTTTTCCAAACCCTTTAACATTGAATCAAATATATAAGTAGCATTTTTTCGCATTGAATGATGTTAGAAAAAAAAATCTATATGAATAATTTGTTTTTAGTAATAGTGCAGCTGAAGGTTTACGAAATACAAGTAAACAATTTTTATCGCTACATTGTAAAATATCATATCAAATGTTTGTTTGAATTGGTCCTAAGAAGATGCCGTTTACATTGTTTAATAAAATGTCCTTAAACAATAGACCCATGTGCTACCATTTTAATTAAAACAAAAGGATATAGGAAAGCTCTTTAACTGTAATAATATTCTATATGAAAGGGACACTCTATTTTATTTTCAGCTTGTCCTTTCATTTCCTTCCCATCGTTTATTTTGAAGGGAAACGGCATTTTGCAGCGGCGCAAAACTTTGAGGTCTTCTGAGAAAGGACGATGATTTAATTAACACTCGAAAAGAATCTTATATAAATAGAAAAAAGAAGCTTTACCTAAATAGCATGAAAGAAAAAAAACTCTCGATAATAATAAAAACACAGATTTCGATTTTCATTTTCGTACTTTCGAACTTCCTATCAGACGGAAACGGAAAGGAAGGAAAAGGGGAAGTAAAAAGAAAATATTCTCATGACAATGGCTTCCGAGATTGAAAAGGAAGTAAAAATGCTGAAGCCAGGAGCAAATGAAGTCTTCTTGCATTGCTGAATAAGTGAAAGAAAGATGCAGTAGCGATAAAAGACCCACAAAAAGGAAAGGATAAAGTATAAAATAAAATAAAAAATTAAAGACCAAGGTATGGAGGAGTAAGCCTTTTTTTCCCCCTTTTTCTCGTTTCTTTCACGTAGTGCGAAATGAGGAAGAAAAAAAGGGGTTGTCGAAATAGCCAAATCGCTGGTTCGGATCTTGGAGTTACTCCGGAAGGAAGTCAGAGAATAGAGTGGAGACTAGTTTCCATGGAAACGAGATGACAGTTTACTTTTTAGAAGAATATGTAAAACAGATTCTGAATGATAACCAAAGAAAACATCTCCTGGCTTCCAGAAACACAAAATACACTGATAGAAATTTTCAATATTAGTATTGATTTTTTATATGGATGCGCGGAAAATGGGAGTTATTTTATGCATGGAATTTTTCAAAGCACAGAAAGCGGATTAAAAACTTTATCAACCAACCATTCTTACATTTTTCTTATAAACGTTTTTATTTTTAGTTTACGCACAAAATATAAAACAATTGCTAAGTAAAGTATAATTTTAAACAATTACTTAGCCAATACTGAATATAATGTAGTAAGCATTTTGCGAAACACTACAAAAATATATTAATAAATTATATTCTCTTATAACTATAAACATGCTCTTTCTCTAATATGAAGTTGTATAAATAAAGGAAATACTTTACATTTAATTACTAAAATTTAAATGTCTTAATATTATATAAAAATTACAGATTTCTTATCAAAAAATTATATTTTAAAACAGTCAATTGATTAAAATCTACTGAGCTTGTAGGCTGTAGGCTTCAGAACATCTGAGAAAACTTTTAAAACTTTTTTACTTAGTTAAATTACATAAAGGCAGATAAAAAATCAGAAAAATTCATTTGAGGCAATGACTCTTATATTAACTATTATTTTCTCTTTAAAATAAATTCAATTATACCCAATAAATGTTTATTATAATTGGAGCTTTAAGAAAAACTGCTTTTATTTAACTAAATATGTGGCTGTTTAATATTTTTTTAACAATTTGAATATATATTCATTTCCCCTTTCGTATTAATTAAAATTTTAAGTGATCACATTAATGTCTAAATAGTTATTATGATATTAATTTGTTATTATGTCAATAAAAATTCACTTTTCCTGTACAAGATGTATATGGAGATTATTACGTCATATAAATTTATTTATTATATCATAGATTAAATTCTAACGTACTTAATGTTTTAAACATAAAGAAATATACGAAAAAAATTTTCTTGAATTAAATATTTTACCACGTGAAGCTATTCACTTTAATCACATTTATTGCTAATGAAAATTTTACATGCAAAATAAGTAAATTTAAATAAAAACAATCATTAAAAGAAGAAATAAATAGTTTTTTTTTCCACAGCCAGAAGTAATTCAAATGAAAAAGTATTTTATTCAAAAGAGAGGTTTATTTAAATGTGTGCTTCCTTTTACCAGATTATAATTTAATTCTGCATTTATTCTAGCTATTGAATATATTTATAAGTATTTTAAGTTAAGTCTAGCTAATGAGTATATTATAAGAATTTATTTACATATATGTTGAAACGAATTTTATGAAGTAATTATCAGCGGAAGAATACGCTTACTTTTACATTATGTTGAAATTATCATTCTTTTCAAATTCATCTCTGAACAATATAACTAATGATGAATAAATATCGTTATTTGTTTTGCTTAGACCACAAAACAAGAAAATAAGGCATATGTACAATTTTAAGTAATTAAGTACAACTTTAACCCTTGAAAAAAGAATAATCAAATTAAATCGTTTATACTTATTTCATGATATCAAAGGCATGATTTAAAATTTGATTTAAGAATTAGTGAATTAAAGAAAACATTTAGAAAATTTAATTAAAAAGTAAACAGAATTAAAGAAAATCCTTAAACAGAAACGGAGAAAATAATCTGATGGACAAAAAAGCAGCTTTTCCGAATTTCTTTCCATGTGGGAAGCAAGAGACAATGAGCAATGCGCTATATTTGTATAGTGGGGACTAAGACAAATTGACCCCTAAGTCTAAGTCACTCTCTCCCACTTTAAGCTTAAGAGTACTTTGGTTATCCCTTTTACCTAGATCCGGATCTTTTAGAAATTGAAAACGAATGTCCCTTGAATAAATAACGCTCCGGTCCAACAAATGAATCTAATCTTCGCAGAGTACCCCCAATCCCACGACAACACTTTCTCTCAGAAATCGTTTTCTGGGCCCTTTCCCGCCCTCCCGACGTGTCGACGTTATTTGGTTAAGGTTCCTTTTGATGGAGGCTCTCTATTGTCCTCACCAAGGACTGTGCTGCCTCAGCGAGAGTGAGTTTTCGCTCTTTCCCCTCTCTCCATACCCTCATGGAAGAGCAGAGGGAAGATTGTAGCTAGGACAACCCTCCCTAATACCATCATCGATCGCTGGACTTGTGGGATCTCCCCATACATTGAGAGAACTTTGCAGGCGCTTCTTAAGACCTCTGCCTACCCACCATCCTGCCCGAAATGACTTTCTACATAAACAAACCTCTTATTGGAGGTATAAGAAGATGGGTAGCATATAACTCATTGAATGCGCTTACTTGTAGGTCTGAATTCGAAGATTTGCAAAGGCTGGGAAGCATGTGCTTGTCAATGGTAAAATCATTGCAAAAATTAAATTTATATTTACAATGGATCATTCTACAATGGAATCATTAAAAACTTTGAAAATAACTCATAGAATCAATTGATTATGAAATAATATTAAGATAAATTGTATTATTTGAATCAATATCTTAAAAAAATAAATAAACACAATGTTTTATAATCAGTTTAATTAACTTTAAGTTATTAATGACCTTAAAATATATATGCATTCTAAGAATATTTATCAAGATAGTTTATGATGTTTGCGTAAAAATGATACACGCAAAACCATGAATTAAACTGAAATTTTTCCTTAAAAAACCAGAGAGAAAAAAAAATCAAACTTTAAAAATCAATTTTTAAAAAGTCGGACTTATTTGTTACAGCACCGATTCAGATTTAAAAAAATGGAGAAATTTATATAAGGGAAATAATAAGATATTTTCAAGTTAAAGACTTAAGACTTAAAGTGTTAAGCGCTTGAAATATCATACATTTTTCAATTTTTAATCTTATAATATCAAAAAATGTGATCATTTTATAAACAAGTGCAGTATACATAAGATCACAAACCATATAGCCTAACAGCAGAAAGTAGATAATATGCTTTCATGTATTGGTCAAGTGTTATCTTTAGAAAAAACTTTTCATTGATAAGTGGCTATTTTCATGTGTATTAAAAAAAAAGCTCTGGAAAATATCAAAGCATTGCCCCAAGAGTTATACATTACGAAAGCATACAACACCCCATCCGTCATTATTGAACAGTATCTGTAACCAAACTCAAAATTTTTCATCCAAAGAGAATTTGTAAAGGCTCTTTGATTTTAAAAGTTTTCATTCTTACAGAAATTATTTTTAAAAAAATGTAATTATAATAAATATATAGGCATAAAATCTTAAATAGAATGGAAGGACTGATTTGTGTGCTCAGAAAAAAACTGTATAGCTCTACAGCCTTAAAATTTGAAAAATTAATTCTATTACCAAAAGTGATCGATATTCAATTCATTCTTGATGCCAAAATTGACATCATCTTTGACGACCTAGGAAATTCTAATATACCAAGCAGTTCGGAGTAAACACAGTTAAGTTAAATGATATATTATACAAAAACTCCATTGATACGCAAGGACTTATACAGTTACATATTTCGACCTATGCAATCAAAGTAATTATTTCAAAACGAAGAATAGAAGGGAAGTATTGTTAAATTATCAAATAATTATTTAATATCTAAATGAATAAAAGTCTTCCACTCATGATTACTGTAAAATTATACAAATAAAAATTAATACCGCCTCTAACACTCTGCTGAAATAATTTCTTAGCTCACATAAAATTTTGTTTAATGCAGAACCGTAAAATTTAAAATTTGAGAACTCCCTGAGGTGATTACTTTTAAAATGTTTTAATGTATTTTTTAATCTCTTTTGCCAGTTTTTAAATTATTTATTTCTTCTATTCACTAATACAATACAAAACGACTCTTATTTTTTTCCCAACTGATTCTAATCATCTTTAAAAAATTTTATGTTAAAAAAATTTAATTTAATTTGATATTTTCATGAAATTACATTATATATTTTTCGAAATATAAAAAAAATAACTACATTCGCAGGCATAAAACTTACTACATTTAATAAAACAAAAAAATTATTTTATTAAAGGTATTGCTTTTCACTTTATCTAATTGTCATGTTTAATGAATTATATTTCACACAGCATTGTACGATTTTAGACATGCCATTATTAGAATATTTTCGAAAGGATGCACAAAAATTACAATTTGATAGTAAAATAATCTTACAATTTAGCTTATTAAAAAAAAATTAATTAAAATTCCAGAACTATGAATTTTTGCTTATCTCTTTATCAATATAAGTATATAAAATATTTTTTCATTCAATATATAAAAATGAACAATGCTTTTTATTTACTTAACAATATATAAAATAACTTAATTAAATTAATCATTGTATTCCCTTTGCAAAAGTATTTACACCATGATTAAGTTAAAAAAAGAAGACACGTTTCTTCTGCTGTGTTTATAACCATATATAATTCCTATAAATTAAATTTTAAGTTCCTTACCTAAAAAAGTTCTCATGAGGTGATTGTTTTCTCATTTTATCATATGCAAAGTATATAATACGTTAAATAATTTTATATAACCTAAAACAGCTTCAGATAAAAAAGCGATGTTGTTAAATTGCAAATTTATAGAAAATTTAATTTGGAAAATCTACAAATAAATATTTAAGCCATTATATCATTCGATATTACTTTTCTTATCAATTTTACGATAGGTTTATGAAAACATGGATTTTTCCAATTTCAATACCACAAAATAAGACTTTAAACACCACAAGCGGTTTGCCTTATTTTGCAGTAAATTGAATTGGTTATATTCGAAGTTCATTGAAAAATGAATCTATCACATCACAAGCTCTTCTCATATCTTGCGTATTCCAAAAAATCAAGGGAGACAGTGCACAGCAAACGTTTTGCGCTTCGAAGATTGAATTGTGAAATAATATAAAGCGCGCCATCTGGTTGGATATCAGGAACGAGAATCTTATATCGCTGAGTAACGGTGGCCAGGGGGATTTCCATGAAATTGATTTACTCACTTTATCTCCCTCTTTTCCATTTTTAGCGATTTGTCAGCCTCCTTGAACATTGTTTATTACAAAAAATGATACAATAGAATCTCAGACGGGAAGAAAACACATCAATCCGACTTTATAATAAGAGAATATAACTAAAGCAAAAAAGTGAAGCGTTTCCAGCTTTTTGATTTTATTCTTATTGGTTGCTTTGTCTCGAGTAGGGAATATTTTGAAGGAGATGGGGAATATTTCTCTACTGGAAAAAAAGGCGTTCATCCAAACATCAGGCGGGACCAGATAAAGGCTGGAAGATTGAGATATCCCCATCAATATTTTTGATACTACGACTGCGACGTCTAAATAAATAAGTAAATACCTCCCTCTAATTCGTTGCGAATTGAATATATATGAAAAATTTTAGAAGATATTTTTTCTTCGCTTCTTATGAGAAGGATAAAGTAGTCTTTTTTCCCCTTTTTTATCCCTACCTATTTGCCTTCTAAGAGAAGAGATTGAGAAGGTTAAATTTCTTTCCTTTCGCAGAAACTGGAAACGTGAAGTATTTGAACGTTTAAATCATAGAAGGAAAAGAGTAGTAAGATTGAAATATTTTAGATACATTGATCTTTATACTGGGTTTCTTTTATTTGTTTTTCAGGGGGAAGAGGGAAAACCACGATCCTAGACAAAGACAAACTAAATATCCCAGGAGTCAATTGTCTGATGCTAAGGAATTGATTGATTGTAAACCTCTTGTAAAGCTATTTTATTTGTTCCTTGAAAGCGTTATATTTACGTTTGCTAAAAGAAAAATTATATAGAATAAAAGTTTCCTGCATTCTAAGGAAAAAGAAATTGAACGTGAAGGCCATGTAAATATTTCTAGTGTTTACTTATATATATATATATATATATATATATATATATATATATATA
>JAPDSC010097471.1:0-16901 GCA_026290005.1 Latrodectus geometricus | reverse complement strand
TATATATATATATATATATATATATATATATATATATATATACACAATTAACATTTCTTACTGCAAGCTATTTTGTTAGAAATTTAGGTTTTCACATAATACTTAACATTTACTATAATTATAAAAAAAATTAATAATGTAACAATTGTATATTGCAACATTGAACAAAAGAAATTGTGTGTATCAAAATGAAGTTGTAGATCAATGTCTTATACGAAAACTATATTGTTGCATGTTAAACGCAACGGCATGTAAGAATTATGCTCAAAGCACTGGTCGATAACGGATAGTGCATTCTGATTTCTTTGTTTCCAGATTTCTTTCTCAAAGTTTTGAGAAAATTCTCGTTTATGTAAATTTGCCTAATTTCCGTATTTCTAGAAATTTTCTAGCCTTGCATACAAAAGCCTTCCCTCAGAGTGATGAAGCAATGGCGCATAGGACACTCGAGATGTCCTCGTCTTCCTAATGTATTTTCCATGACATCCACCGAGGAAGACGACTTAACATCCTTAGTTCGAAGAATCGTTCTCCAGAAAGTAGTTGTGCCACAAATGTAGGTGCCATCACAATTGAGCCAGCAGTCCATCGAAGCCACTGTTCGGGATGAGGCAGAAAATTCGATCAAATCTATCGTCAGCAACAAGAATAAAATCTTCTCAAGGCCGAAACACCATATTTAGACTACGTATAAGGAAGTCGAGCCTATGTGGGAACAGCCACAAAGAAAATGTGACTTGCGGTGTAATACCGATAGCCAGTCAATTTGCTTTCATTGAAGAGACCAGATGTTCAATCGATACATCCCCATTACCGACGACGATTGCCGACACGCCGTTATAGATCTCTATCAATATATCGAAGATCCAGTTTGTCATGAAGCCGTCGACAAGATGAAAACTGAACCATTCAATTTATACTAGAGGTGAGGCCGCTACTTCGCAAAATCTTCCCACTTATCTATGAAAACTATGTTGACCCGATATCGACGACCATCTGCTAAGAGAACTAATGGACTCTGGAGTTTATTTTTCAGTTATATCTGAAAGTTATTAGCAACAAAGGAGAAATAATTTCTTTGATTATTCAAAGACAGTCATTTTAAAAGTAACAGGTAGTAGCCATGTAAAACTAATAGGAACTTGGCATTCTTCGAGTAACAATGCAGAACGAACTAAGCATTTCGAATTTACGGTTATGCAAAAATGCAGCCACAATTTGTCATTCTTGGCAGGGATTTCTTTAAATCAAGTCAAGCAGTTATATACTGTGGTCGAGTTTATCTTATGTTCCATAAAATCATGTTCGAGCCCCCTCCTTCACAACGATGGGAGGTATTTGTTTCAGAGGACTGTTTAATTCTAGCCCACTCCATTGCAAAACTTCACGTAACTACTCGTACTTTGGTCTACAAAGACACTGATATCTTCTTCGAATGGGATAAATATCTGCTTTTGAAATAAATTGAATTGATCATCGAATGACGACAGCATACAAGCCCCAAACTAATGGGCTGTGACGGAGCGGTACATTAAGACATTGGCCGATATATTGTCAATGAAAGTCAATGTTGAACAGAAAAACTGGGACAAAATACTGCAAGTTACATATGAAAATCAAGAATTCTACTCATCTTCAAAAATACTGAAATTTAGAGATGTCATTCATGTTCTGCCGTACTATGACACAGACACCCCAGGAAAACCTGGGAATAGTAGATGCAAAACATACAAAGGAGACGAGTATTCCCAACAAGATTTAAATCGTCTTAGGGGATGATAGTCTGAGTACGCAAAGCCAAAAACTCTTTCATGAAAGAAAGCGGCAGAAAAATAGAGGGATGCAGTTCTTCAAAAGGAGGTGTTATGCCACATCTTAAGAGAAACGGCAAGTAGCTTTATGGTTATGATGTAACCTTAAAGCTTCTTTATCATAAAGAACTTTATGGTTCAGTGTCATAACACTGAACTGTTGAACAACAAGTTGTCGGCTCAATACCGGGCAGTGCAATCTGGTTTTTTGTTTCTTAACTTCTTTCTCAAAGCTTCGAGAAAATTCTCTTTTATGGAAGTTTTCTTAAATTCCATATTTCTAGAATTTTCTAACTTTGTTTAAAAATTCCATCCTTCAGATTGAGGGCAAATCGAAAGTAGAATTTACATCCTGCTTGTCTCGTGTTAATAAACTTCGTTAAAGATAAAAACGGCGTAGTTATTCCTTCTACTTTACATTTCTACTTGGCAATATTATTGATTGAATTATAACATATATATAAATCTAGATCTAAAGCAATCAGATTTTCTTCACACACTCCAGTTAGTTTTTAACATTATTTTGGAATGCGAGGTTAGCTAGAAATTTAATCACTCAAGAAAAAATTAGATCTCGTCATTCTCTTATTTTGAGATAACTAACCGCTGAAGATGTTAATAGAGAGGAGTATTTATATAAAGATATATAAGAATCTTGCAATATTATGTTAAATTTCATTTTCATAGAAAGGCAAAAGCATTCCTATGAAAAAAGCTTGAATTTCCTATTGATAGTTTTTGTTCTACTATCCATTCAGGTAAAACTGTAAATCATCACTGATGAAAATTAAATTAAATGCCATTAACATGCCATTCAGTTATGTACTTTAACTATCAGTAATATAGTAACTTAGACAGATTTGTTTGACAATTTTCGAAATTCTTAGTTGATAATAAATTAACTATATTTAAATGTGTGAAATGATTTCGATAGATAAGTCTTTTTTAAATAACTAACTGAATTTATTTGTAGGTGTAATGGGCAGCATTTAAGTAAATTAATCTTACTTCTGAATTTTTAATGTCATTTCTCAGTTCGCTTTAATTCTTTATCAAATTTTATATTTATAAACTTAATGCTGAGATTAATTTTTAAATAATTTTAGATGAAAATATTTTTAAAGAATGCTGTAGAAATAAAGAAATACAAAGATAAATATTTAGTTAGATGAAGAAGGATGATTAAGCCTCCATTTATATGGAAAAGATAATAAAGACAATTCTAAAAAACTTTAGAAAAACATTTAACTATCTTAAATTTGAACTTATAAATAACATTTTGATTAAATCATGAATATATCTATCTGTTACAAAACAGAATGTGAAAATTTTATAGACTTTTTTTCTCGCTACATTTTTATTAATATCATGGACATTATTTCATTGAAAACTATAATTTTTTTAATAATGATAACAACGAAGCGCTTTGGTTCTTCTGTAATAGCAAACTTTCATTTTCTTAATTCAAATTCAATCATTTTATGATTATTTGAATACAATTATAGTGAAGTATTTTGTTTCAATGAAATGAAACATCATTTTTATAATTTTCAAAAATATTATTATCAAAACAAAATTATTGCCGAAATGAAAAATTTACAATGAAATAAATATGTTATTTTTAAATCTTTAATCATGTTGTGTAAAATGTCTAAGAAATAATGAAATCTTGAAATATTAAAAAAAATGAAGCTACCATAATATATTTATATATATACCTGAAAAATACACTGTAATAACAAATTTACAATTATTTATTTCATAGAATTTATTTTGAATATATATACTAAAAATATCTGGTCAATTTACCATAATGTTCCGAAGAATGCTTCTTTCTAACGACGACACAAACTACACAGAGTACTACCACAATAACAACGCCGGAAACAGCCACTGGCAAGATAATAGTCATATCGAGGTAAAAAGGGGCTGTCACCTTGTTTACTACGGTTTTCGGTGTTACAGTATCTGAAATAATGTACATCATAAGAATTTTTTACCTCTAAAACTGTTGCATTAACATCATCCAATAAATTAAAACTAATATCATTTATCCTTATAGAATGCAAACATGATTCTTTATTTTTACAACAATGTAGACTATTCTAAATAAGAATAATGACATAAACTTGAGTTAAACATCTAAATTAGATCAAGTAAACATAATGAACACTATGATTTACAAACTAAAATGAAATGCAATGAAATTTGTGTTGCTTAGTACCCCACAAGAGATTATAGAAAAAAGGAATTATCAGACTTTTGAAATTTAAAAAAAAATCAAGTTACCATAAAAAGCTGTTTATTGAGGATATATATTAATAAAACATGCTAAAAAGAAAAAACAAACTAATATTTCATTTTCATAAAATTTGATAAACATTGTTTATATTATTTTTTAACTGAATATAAAATTTTATTTGAAATACATTTTGTATTTTTTTTAAATTATATAGAACTAAATTTTACTGCACTTTAAAAAATAAAGAATACATAAAAAAAAGAAAAAAAGAAAAAAAAAAGAAAAAAGAAAGAAAGAAAATAAAGAAAGAAAGAAAATAAAAGAAAAGAGATAGAAAATGATATACTTTATTCATTAATGTTTTTTACAAGAAATATTGTGTACATGACATTATATTAATGAGTATTGAATTTTTTTTATTTTATTAATTTACTAGTTCATATTATAAAATGTTTAAATAAAAATATAAATTAATTCATTTCAATGAATATAAATTTGTTAAGTACATTGATTAATATATATTAGTTAACGCTAATTGATTAAAATAAATTAATAAACAACAAAAAATATACGAATATGCAACCATAATATTCTTATGTTCTAAAAAGTAACTTCCCCTTTCGATATATAATATAATTATATTATAAATTACATCCAAAAGCAAGCAGTATAGTACATAATTTATAAAATTGGGAGTTAAAATTTTTTAGAACTGAGTTCATATTATAATATAAATTTTTAAACTGGTTCTAACGCTTGAATTTGTGAAGTGTTGTCATTATTCAAAAAGGAAATATTTATTCTTCTTACAAAAAATGTATTTTTTTTTTCAAATTCATCACCTTCTTTCAAATAATTATTTAAACAAAACCATCTGTTGAAAATATTGTGATTTATAATAAACTTTATAAAAATCAAAAAAGCTTTCTAAGGCACTCATAAAATTTCGTTATCTCTGAAATAAAATTTGTTTTTTTAAGTTGTGAACATTTAATATGAATTGATGCTAAAATGATAAAAAACTGTTGATAAAATTGGAAATTTCATAGATTATTATGAATACATTTTTTAAAGCACGATTTAAATTCAAATTTCAAATAGACTATTTATGTTTCAGATATTATTTTATACAAGATACAAGATGAAATAAAACAAGATGATTCTTTGATAAATATGAAATTGTGGTGTGAGCGTAGTTTCAGGTAGCGAGAGAGATCTGAAGACAATAAAAATTTCAATTAAGGAAACAGTTAGTGTCATATTTTGAATTTGATTCAGAAAAAACTAATTTAATATATCGATATCTTTTAACGTAGTCATAAATAGTAAAAATAATGGTATTTTTCATTTTGAGAAAAGCTAAAATTTGTAAATTTATGTGATGGCGCCATCTATTTCACTAAAGACGCACTTTTAAATTCTGGTTCAAAATTTAAGAATTTCATCAAAGCGAAATATATCTAATTATTCATTATTTCTAAAAATTTAAAAACTCTTAATGGAGTTCACTCCATATTACATAGATTTTATAATTTCTATTAACCAATAAATCCAAACAATATCCGAAAAACTTATTAATATATTTTTTTTTATAATTAATATGGTCTTTTTTTAATGATTTTCTTTCTATTTATTTCTGGAAACTATAAAATATTATTAGCACAAATAAACTAAAAAATATTTTCACTCAAACTATCTTAAAAATAGTTTTAAATTTATGTTGGATTGATAATTTAGTAATTCATCTGTTTTTTTTTTTTTTTTTTTTTTTTTTTTTTTTTTTTTTTTTTTTTTTTATTTTTTTTTTTTTTTTTTTTTTTTTTTTTTTTTTTTTTTTTTTTTTTTACGTTGCTCATTGCAAGTACTTAAGTTCTATAAGTTTCAAAAAGCACTAAATTATTTAAGTTCTTCAATTACAAACTATAAATTATTTTGTTTTCTTTAAATATCGAGTTTTTGTCAACTGTTATTGTCTTAGGCTCAAAATGAATCTTGATCGGGGCTGTAAAATTTTAGAAACTGTTTTAAGAAAAACATTTTTAAACGCTCTTAAATAAATCCTTTTTACCTTGATTTAGATTTATTTAGTTGAAAAATGTAAATATCACTTTATTGAATAACATTTGAATGAGAAACCTCAATTTTACGTTTAATAAATTTAGGAGCTTTAATAAGTTCGTAAATTAAAAAAAAATCAAAAAAGAAAAGAAAGTGTAATACAATAACTTTTCAATAAAAATCACAACGTAACGAATTGATCATGTTCACTGTTAAATGAAAACAGCATACTGCAAAAACATTTATGTAAAAAAATTTAAATGGCTGATTTTCTCAAGATATTATTCTTCTGTGTCTAACTGGAGAAAAAATGCAAATATTATGAAATAAAATACAGAAAATAATATTTGTCAATATTTAAATTGTTGTAAAATAAAAAAGATTAAAATATTTAGTAACTCTTTTATTGTACACAGATGGCGCCACGTCCATAAGCAACATTTTTAGTTGCAGCTTCCGTCAGATTAAGGAAAAGAAAATTTGTGTCTATAAAATTAAAATTTATGTAATTCATATTATACAATGAAATATCAATTTGCGTCCATGAAGAGATACCGTTATCCTCATTACATGTATTTCTCCTTAAAATAAATTTATTCAAAGATACAAAATGTATATTTTTTCTGTTTTTCAATATTTGTGGCTCTTACATATTTTTAAAATAAATACTTTTATAATTGGTAAGATATTTTAGACCAACTATTAGTAAACATAATTTCACTAACATAATTTCGTGGATATAATCATTTTGAAATGATACTTATAGATCTACATTATATTTTATTTAAATCCTTATTATTTTTTAAATAATAGAAAATCTTCCTTTAAATAATATAAACATTTTACTTCAATTATTTAAATTATCTAGAAATTCTCCTTATATGTAATTAGAAATATTAGGTTGATGAGACAATACAAGCATCCTAATAAGCCTATTAGTTTTCAATGCAATTTATGCCCCTTCCCTAAAATGCAGGATAATTTTCTTAACTTTATTCCAATTATTGTTTTATGCAGCAAAAAAATTGAAATTCAAGAAATTATTAAATGACTTCAGAAATTAAATAGATAATAATTGAATTATCTTACATCAATACTTTATATACAAGAAATTATTATTTAAATTAAAAAAAAAAAAAAAAAAAAAAAAAAAACTTTATCAAAGAAATGTACTAATTCTTCAATTTTGTATATAACAGCAAAATGGTAAAAAAAAATTAAAAAATGCCTGACATTTGTGGACAAAATAACCATTAAACTGCAAGTATTGCTTTTAATTCAAAAGATATACATAAGTCATAATAAATTTTTCGCAAGAATTAACTCTATTGAATAGGAATTTATAATAATGAAAAACAATAACCATTAAAGCAAGTATTGCTTTTAATTCAAAAGATATACATAAGTTATAATAAAATTTTTCGCAAGAATTTACTCTATTGAATGGGAATTTATAATAATGAAAGAATTGGACTCAAAATATAAGAATATCTTTTGTTATTTAAAAATGATATCAAGAAATTCCATATTTATTTCGTATTCATGCTTGATTCAAACGCAAATATCATATTTCTCTAAAAAAAACTGACTTTTTGGAATGAATCTGATATTAGATAATGTAACTAAATGGAGCTAATATAACACAAAGGGAATTTTGATGTAAATGCGCAACATATGAAACATGCCTAATAAAATAGCAGAAATTAACACTCATTTTAAGATTTATCAAACTTCAATAAACAGACATTCAAAACTTAAATAAAATTATTTTTCTCTGGACTCAATGTAGAAGTAATCTTTTTTAAAGTGACAGTGTTTGGAGTGCTTTGTAGCGCCATCTAACAGCCGAAATGGCAACAAACTTCTTATTCAGACTAATCAAAACATGGAAAAAAAGATTCTGGGGAAAAAAAAAAGAAACGCCGCTAGGGCATTTTGCGGCGCTGCTATAGTTTACAATAACAAGAATTAGCTTAAAACACAGGTATCAAAGAAAAATGCAAATGTTGTGTGATGTCAGCGACAGTAATAGGGGCTATAAAAGCTAGCAGTAGTAGACAGCTCCGACAAACCACTAAGCAACTTATCCGCATCATTGACTATATGGGCAGATCAATCCGCAACAAGCAATCCATCGCATTCCTCATGCTTGATGTCGCAAAGGCATTTGACAGTGTCTGGCACACTGGTCTACTCTTCAAACTAATAGATACCAAAATTCCTACTAATCTAATCAGAATCCTACAAAGTTACCTATCAAACAGAAAGTTTCAAGTCAAAATTAACAATCACACCTCTACAACTAGAAATATCAATTCTGGAGTCCCACAAGGGAGCATCCTCGGGCCAATCCTCTATCTACTATTCACTTACGACTTTCCCATAGATAAACTTGATTACAATAGCCTAACTGCCTTATATGCCGATGATACTGGAATAATAACAAAATCCAAAAATGTCAATCTTGCCATTGACAGACTGCAAAATAAAGCTGAAGCAATAGAAAACTGGTGTCAAAAATGGAAAGTCAAAATTAATGCCCAAAAATCTCAACTTTTAATTATTAGAGCAAGAAATAGACAAAAAATCACCAACAACTTAATCCTCTTCAACACTGAAGTTCCAATTGTTAAAAAAGCAAAATATCTTGGACTCACTTTAAATCATAAACTAACCTGGGAAGATCATGTTGTATCAGTCATCGCCAAAACAAATGCATACTATAACAAATTAAAACCCTTAATAGGACCACACTCCCAGGCAACAATCAAAACTAAAAGACTCATCTACACAGCAATCCTCAGACCTATACTCACTTATGCTTCTCCTGCCTGGAACACTATCAAAGAAAAAGAACTCAAGAAACTGACCGTATTTCAAAATAAAATCCTCAGAAGAATTACTAACGCCCCTTACTACATTAGAAATAAATCTATTCATCATGATCTCTGCCTCAAGCCTCTTCATAATTACATTGCCAGCATTAACCATAAGTATTATCAAAAAGCAACTCACTGCAATACTGCCAATTTCAACAGCATCTTTCAATTTGAAAACTTCAAAGAAGATATCCATCTAAGACCAGTTGCCGCCTACTACTGTAATGATGCAATTATTTCGGGGCAATGATCCCCCTTTCCTTCTTCTTTCCTTCTCTTTCAATCAATGACTTTTAAAATCACAGGCCAACAGCACTAAAACAAGATGAATGAGTAGAAACCTTAGGGTTGGCACTCAGATTACAAGTTCAAGTTCAAGTTCAAGCTCCGACAAATAATCTCAGCTGAAATAAACGAGCTCCAGTGGCCATGCTTCTCACGTTACAGGAACGTGTTTTACTGGTGAAGCTTTGTTATATGAATCAATGTAATGCATCTGATGCTCTTCGGGAATTTCGAACCAGTAAAAAATTAAGCAATATTATTGTTATTTCTGAGAACAATGCTCACATTGAATGTGGTCTTATTCCACACCGTGGAAGTCAATGTAGTAAATAAACATTAATAATTTAACTGTACGATTGTATGCGTTAGTATTTTTCTTACTTAAACTGCCAAAATATTAAAAAAAATCTTATTTAAACTGCCAAAATATTGCAGATTTCTAAAATTATATAATTCATGTATTTAAAGAAAAAGTTTATAATATTATAGTTCACTCTGCAATTTAAAATAAAACGTATGGTAAATATCATTTACAAATTGTATTGCATTTTATGCTTTAAACAACAGTAATATATACGGTTTTTCTTTTAATAAAATGGCTTATATTTTACAAATATCTAATTTACGAACATTTATGATATTACAAACTATTGCATGACCCTTAATATGGTCCTATAGTAACAATGATAATTTTAATGGCAATTTACGAACTGACATTATTAAAAATATTTTTTCTACGAGTTCGCTTTCATGCATATTTCGTAAATTAAAATAATTTTTATCATATGGTTATTTATTCATTTTCTTTATTTTATAGTTGAGTCATAGATTACGTTATTACTGGAGAATCTTTAAATTGGTGTTCTATATGGAATCTTTGAATAATCTTTAAATTTCACTTCAGGTCTTTATGAGTCAGAACTCAGATTTAATTTGTTCGTAAGAGTTATTAGATGATTGAAAGATTGACAACACATAAAAATGAGAATGAAAAAAAACTTTCAAGTATATATTAAACTTGAAGAAAATGATTCAGTGCTATTATTATTTGCAAAACAAGTAGATGAATGATTACAGTTAAAATACTTTTTGAGAAAAACAACACTGAAATGAGCTTTTGTACATTGAAAAATTGTGTTTCTAAAAATATTGTTTTTGATTTTTAAAAATAAAATGAGGGATTAATTTAACTGATTTTTCCGCAATAAAATGAAACAAAGATTGTTTTTACTAATAATTTATTTATAAAGAAAGAAAAATGTGTTAAAAGTAATAATGGGGAAAAAAAAGTTTTAACCTTTTTTTGTTGGGAAGTGCAAAAAGGTTCTTACCCCAGAGGCCGGCAGCCTTTTCGCAAGTGTCTGTTACAGGCCCTATTCTTTTTTTTTTTTTTTTTTTTTTTTTTTTTTTTTCTTAAGCCCTAAACCTATGAAATTACTGAAGTAAAGTGTTCCAGGACACTGACACAAATATGTGACGGCCAGGTGTGAATGAGGAAACGCTTTATCACGTCGGTCTTGAACTCAGTGTGTTTATTACTTACACATATACGTGACAATTGATATGAAAATGTTAAGGTCTAAGAGTTATTTTTTTTTCTTTCTGATTGAACTTCCGATTTTAAGGACTATTTTAACGGTTCCAATAAGTTCACAAAAACAAACATCTACTGTATTAATATATACTAAAACGCTTAATATTTTAATGTTAATTAATTACTTATTAGATCTTAAAATAAATTACTTTTCATGCATATTTTTATCAAAATTAAGGTATATATAGAAGATAATATTTGTGAATAATTTATCAATTTTTATTTACATTAAGAAAAAGGTGGAAGATACCCATTTGAATTATGATTTATTTTAACTTTTGAATGCATAATGCCTATAAATAAATTATTATTATTTTAACACAATTAATTAGTTAATATTCATAAACTTTTAAATGCATGTTTATTAATTTATATTCTTCCAAATACAAATATTTACTTAAAAAATATTGTAATAAATGTGTAATTACCAATGTTCAAAAATGTATATTTCAAATTGATTTTTTTACTTTCTTAACAAAAAATATGTCTCCATAACAAATTAAAAGAAGTAATTTAAGATAATACACATAAATTTAGAATTGTCAAGTGCCTTACCTAGAGTATTCATGGTAGAAAAGGTATATTTGGCATCTGTCGTACCAGCAATATTTGTTGCAGATATGTGGATGTGGTATGAAGCACCTGGAAAGAGACCCACCAAATCCACTTTACGGTTATCCGCTGGAAGTGGTCCATCATTCAGGATAGTCCAGTCATTGTCCTGCTCATGTCGGTATCGAACCAAGAAAGATGTTATGGGACAGCCTCCATCATGCCAAGAAACGAGGTTCATTGTTGCCGCTGTCATGTTTGTGCTGAGGATAGACTGCTTGTCTGGTGCCATAGGAGCTATTAAATTAATCAATAACATTAGTCTATATTCCTTGAAATATTGTCAAGACATGATTTTATACGTCTGTTTGACAATACTTTATTACTAAAACACACATAGAATATTCTCATAGATACGTTAAGCAATAATATACTCTATCTTTGTTAATTACATCTAGATAGTATGTGAGTTAACAAATGAGTCTAAAAATGAGTCTGCGTTAATAATTTTGAATATAAAACATTTTGAGTCTAAAATCTGCAATAATAAATATCATTATACTTCTTTTATTTCACATTATTGGATTCAGTAATAAGTTTTAAAATATATTTTGGAGAGATGTTTATACAACTGAGAATGTCTTTTCACTCACAAAAATACTGTAGTAATTTTTTACTTTCGCTATTGATCGAGTACCTAGTAAATGTCGGTGGTGTAGAACGATATGTTTTTTTATTCTATAGATCATTACACAATTACTTGTCAATTATCTAAGAGTGTAGTGTAAAAAAGGATTTGGACCTCAATAAAAGCAAGTGATGATTAAAAAGGAATATTTCGTCCAGATTATATGCTCAGTGTTTCTAAAATTTTCCAACCAAACATTAGTAATGTGAATTTCAGCAATATTGAATCAAGTCATTTCCCTATATGATGAAACAAGTTCCTAGACGGAATGCATTCACCAATAAATGTATGTTTTCGAAGGTGCTGCATTTCTCGTTTTGGATATATCTAACACGAATTTCTCACGTATTGTATAGAAACAGTTATAGAGATAAAAGTATGCATGTATATATTGCTAGTATGTTATCAGATAAAGTGATAGCATCTATGAAGTTCTAAAATTGTTGAAGATCCAAACATAAAAACTTGTCAAATTCTTCTGAAAGCACCAGATGACTTAGGGCAATTAAAAGAAATCATATATACATACTAAAATTCAGAATTATTGTTAAAAATAGTTTTCATATAGATCAGAAATACATTTATAAGAAAAATCAAACAGGAAAATATGATTGCATCATCAGGATGCAACAGGACACTTGAAGCTGTGAAGAATGTTGCCCATGATAGAGCGATAGAGCATAATTGGAATTTATTTTGGAAATGTATTTTAAAAATCATCTTTAAAGCGTTCTTTGGAAATCACTGGGTAATTACAAACGTATTTGATAGAACAAATAACAGCAGCAAATGAAATTATTGCCGATAAACTAACGATCCTAGTGAATGATAGAGGATTGCAACGCCATCGTTGCGAGACTGTTTTACATTGGGATCTTTAACATCGGTTTAAAAATATTCTTGTCAAATAAAATTTTAAAATATATCTTAATTAAAATATGTCTAACAAGTCAATTAAACATGCTTTTATGTGTTCTGCTAAGAAAAAGAAATACAACTATGAGAAATTAAATTTAACTAATTCAATTTTATACAGGACATAAGATTTTGCAATACAAGAGATAGGTAACTTGAATCATTCCTCTCTTTTAATTAAGAAATTGCAGCAATTCTTATATCTTGCATAACACATTTGTAAATGTGTATGCATAAGTAAAAAATGAGTCATAACACATGATGAAGTGGAATGAAATGAAAAATATGACATACTAGCAAAAGAATTAGTAACATAATCACACAAACAAACCATTGACATCCCATGGCACAAGCACCATCTAAAGTATATTATTAATTATTATTTCGTGATTCGTTATCTAGAATTTTGGGAATATATCTGAACAAAGATGATGGATTTATTCCTTTATAGTAAAATACCAAGAAGATGATTGCGATATAAATACTTTCCTAAATTACTTCATTATCAACTATAAACATTCGTCATCAATATGATAAATTTCAAAAAACTTGTAACACCTCTATGCTCTTGCAGAAAACATGTAACAATTTTGTTAATAGATTTTCAAATTACAATTGTATTTAACATTTGACATATTAATAACCTATTAATTATCTTGTACCTCAAATTGTGTACCAATCACAAACCACCCTTGTATCAAATAGTCCGAACCACCAAAATTCTGATATCTATTGACGTAAAGTTTTGCCTTCTTTGGAAAAACCTTTATATCTTAATAAAGAATAGATAATGTATAAAAGAACTGTTTTAATAGGCATACTTAGTTTAAATCAAACAGTCTTCAAAGTCAGTAGTTATATTCACTCCATCCTATTATCCTAGAATTAATTTTAAGATTGATGATTTGTAGAATATATAAGAGAAAAACAAGCAAGGAAAAAATATTTTTGTGCTAGTTCGATTCAATGATTAACCACTACAATTTGATGCTTCTATAGTTAGTTGAGAGAAAAAGCAAACGCTTTTAACTTTACATAAAAGCGTTTTTCACTCTGGAGTATACTTCTCAATTTTTCATGCAGCACTGATGTATTTGTATTTCATAACGTAATAAGATAACTATTTCATTTTATTAAGAATAACAAAATTTGCGAAGTTTTTCTCAAATTTTTTGAATCACTAATTATTAACTAATTAAACTAAAAATGTCTTTAATCTTCTGCTTACAAGTTTTAATTCTTTTTTCATTTGTCAAATAATTTGATCGCGTCAAAAGAAAATAAATTATGCCATTACATAAAAACATTTTTAAATATATTATGTATCCTTTAAATTAATCTAGTATTAATTATCAAAATTTATATTTAAGATATTTGGAAAAAATTACTTAAAAACCGTTTCTAATGTCATCAACAATTAAATACCAAGCATTGCAATAGTATTTATGATAAGTATTATCAGATGTTAATCTATAAAATTTTTAATTATATTAGCTGCATTAATTCTTACTATTTGGTGAGAAAATTTTGTGAGACAAAGAATAAAATTCTATTAATGGGTAAGTTTAATGTGATTTTTATTTTTGATAACATTTTGACGTTTTGCACGAGATCACATAAAAGATTAGCATACATGTATGACATTCACATATTTATTTCACATACATAAATGTTAACATTTGTTAATAAATTCATATAGTATATTCTATAACTTTTTCATGTATTATTCTTACTATTTTTATTCCAAGAAGTTTTCATTGTTATATAAATTTAATCTGTGTATTAGTACATCAAATAGATTCTTATTTTATCATCTTCTTTTACTTTTCAGTAAGTAAGAGATTTCATAATTTAATATTTTTTACAGAAAAAGAAAAATTTTTTCTTGCTAATAGCATACATTCAAGAAAGCTATATTTATGGTTAATTTAATCCAATTTTAAACATACAACCAGTTCATGTAACATAAATTAATACAAATTTGATATTTAGACATTTTTAATCAGTTTAAAAATAATACATTATATTTTTGTAGTACACGAATATATAAAAATGTTTCTAACATATGTATAATCTATAAAATAAAGAAATGTTTATTTACTAAATATATTTGAAATTTATGTCAATAAAAATTTCATTTGAATAAAAGAAGTTGAGGAAATTTTTTTACAAACCTCCTCCTTCCGTTTTTACAACTAAGATTTCGCTTGGTTCTCCTTTTCCTGCTGAATTATAGGCTGTTAGGTAAAAATGATACTTCGATCCGCACTCCAAATTCGGAACTAAATACGAACTCTGGTCTCCTGATATGTGGGATTCTTCCCATTCTCCTAATTCATGTTTGTGGTGAAGGACATATCCTGGGAAACAGAAAATAGGACATAATCATATAACATTGATAACATAACTGGATGACATGAAATTATATTTTATGTATCTAACGTTATATTTAGATACTCTATTATTATTATGTAACTAATTTTTCATAATTTTGATCTAATTAAAGAAGAAAGTGTGATAAATTTTGCTTAAATAATTTAAGCATTATACAAAACAATTATGATAAATGATTTCATGAAGTCAATCACTCATTGTTTATGACTTTTTGATGAACAAAACATTTAAAAAAACTTTTGGTTGATGCTGCCATCTATTGACCAAATTAACATCAAGATTTAATGTTTTAATAATATAGTGCTGCCATCTACTTGTCAGCATATCACATATTAATGAAACTCTTTTAATATAAATACTAAAGGCTATTTTAATAGACATTTGTAGCATGATTTAAATTAAAAAGAAAATACTTTTTTCATATCTTGTTTGATATTAA
This sequence comes from Latrodectus geometricus, assembly GCA_026290005.1. Lineage (NCBI taxonomy): Eukaryota > Metazoa > Arthropoda > Arachnida > Araneae > Theridiidae > Latrodectus > Latrodectus geometricus. The sequence goes on along the minus strand of JAPDSC010097471.1, from coordinate 1,044 downwards.
TTTTTTTGGCATTTATGTTTCTCTTTATGACAGTTAATACAATATATTTTTTAAGATTGAAACAAAATCAATTTACGATTATTTCATAAACATTTCAACTAATCGTATTTCAAAAGAATGACATAAAAAATCACATTTAATGAATTCAAAAGACATATAAAAGAAACATTTAATATCTTTATATGAAATATTATAGCTAAACTAAAGTAAAATTATAATAGTACATTATTTCAAAATTGAAGTAAAATTCTTATCATATTAAAAATTATTATTTCGTAGAGTAAATGCTTAAATAAGTGAATTGAAATTTTATTTAATCATTATCAGAGAAAGTTTACTTCAAATTAAGCTATAAGAAATAATTTAATTATTAATTTTTAACCTGAAAATTCATATGTTAATATTATATAAATTGCGGTTACAAGCGCGTTTCTGAAATTCAATGCCACTAGTAAAAGAATGCTTTAACATAATTTCTTGTTCTTTCAACCAATAATGGAATGTATACAAAGAAATGACAAGCAAACTATATAGCGAAGAAATAAGTAATTCGTTTGAAAAATTCAATTTTTTAAAAAAAATTTAAACAAATATTTTATTACATACTAAGAAGATCCTTCAGTTTGAGAATACTTATAAGAGTACTCATAAGCAGTACAGATAAGAGTTCAATTTTTTGTAACATTGATCAGCTTTAAATATTTATTTTTTATTACAAGTAACATTTAGATTACATTTGAACGTAATATTTTAAGAAAAATGGAGAAATATTATAAATTCATTTCGAATAATGACTTAAAACAGCATTTTTAGTTTGTAACATTTTATATTACTTTTGGAGAGTTCATTTAAGCTGCATATTTCAATACGGAAATTAACGTTATATAACATTACATAAACATTACACACCATTAAATTGTAGAATGTTATGATATTGATTATAATTTTAAATTATAATCAATATCATAAAATACTTCCAATTACATTTATCATTTCTCAACTTCCACATGATAAAGAAATTTTACGTATTATATCATTTTCACA
>JAPDSC010097458.1:0-42691 GCA_026290005.1 Latrodectus geometricus | reverse complement strand
TTTTTTTTCGGTATATATAAATATATACATGCTCTATAAATAGCAGTATAAACTTTATAAATAACAAATATTAACATTATTTTGCACAAATAAATGCATTAGAAATTTTTAATTTAATTCAAAGGCCTTAATAATTTTAAAATTTTATAGAAAAGTTAAAAAATATAAATGTGATATAACATGATGGGAAACTACATATAAATTACAATATTTTTCATAACTTGTAATTGAATTAATTAATTTTAATAATCGAAATTGACCAATTTAAGGAACATCAAACATTTATGAAATATATGGTTAATTTGGATAATTTATATTAAATGTTAAAGTAAAACAAAAAAAGCTTTACGTTCAATAGGAATGGCTGACATATCCAGCTCACTATAAGGTGGTGCTGGTTGGTAATACATCATGTCGTGATCACTTGGTTCAGTACTATTTTCTAACAAAGGCGTAATTTGTCTGTAATTTATAGGACGCAATGGCACAGTTCCAATAAGAACAGGAAGGTCCATACTTAAATTGTAAGCACCAGGAATTTGAAGAGATATCTAAGAGAAGCAAATTAATTAAACTTTATTCTAATTAAAATATAAAAAAATATTCAAATTTTGTAGAAAAAGTTTAAAAAAGATATACATGTATGTATGCTTATATATATATAATTTTGGATTTTGAATCCTTTATTATTATTATTATTGTTACTAGAGCAGAATTATAGTGAGTATATTCAGATTTATAAGAATAAGTATTTATATAGTGGACAAAATTAAGTCACTTACTCTTACTGCATAGTCAACACGTATTAAACAACAGTTAATAACAGAAGGAGTAACTGCTGGAATCTTTAGTAACTGAGCATCCCAACTGGTGGTTCTACCAGGTTGAATGGCTAATCCAGTGACAATGGTATATTTGCTGTGTCTTGTACGTGATTTGCCTCCAGCTAAAAAAGTTTGAGTCTGATGAAGTGTAGCATGTGGTATGATAGTACGACTAGAAAGGTTTTCAAAGTCAGCAGTGATGGCAATGGATTCACCTAAAATAAAAATCAAATAATCTATGAGAACCATAAAAATTAAATAAATTTTTAAAATTAATTATATATAAAAGTAGCTCTAGGATATCCAAGAAAATGTTGGAAAAATTGTATCACTTCAATTTAATATTAGTATCACTTCAATTTAATGAAAAAGCAAATTTTTTGCAATAATACATAATTAAAAATTTTATTTACAATGCATACAATTTTATAAAACTGATAATAGTAATAATTTTAACAAATTAACATGCTTTGTTTTTTAATAATATATTAGTTAATTTATTAGTCAAGTTACTAAAAAGATTATTAATTTCAGTCAGTTCACTGTAAATATACTACTTACCTGGACAATACCCCTTTCTATCTGTTTTGGCATATAATGAAATAGGACCTGAGGTACAACACCAACAACATAAGGTTTTTTCCATATTATTTTCAACTGGAACCTTAAAGAATATATATTTAAATATACTTTTGATATTAATTTTTCATTATCACATAGATTCTAAATAATAAAAAAAATTAATTTCATAAGAGAAAGGAAATTAAATTAACGATTTTATAAATTTGGATTTGCGCATTCATATGAAATCAGTTTCATTAACATATGTATCAAAGAAGTACATGCAGAAGAAGTATGATTTATAATAATGAGTAAAAAAGACATTCAATATTTTTTTTAATTATTTTCATACAACTGATATTTTATTATTTAATTTATTTGGCAATATTATAGAAATATTATGACATTGTACATAACTAGCCTAATAGCTCAAGACTATCATAAAGCATTTAAATGTCCACTATATATTCATTTCATGATGGACGTTTTCATTAAATAATAGGTCATATTCACAAGTCACAAAAAAGGAAGCCCAGAAAACTCCCAACATCTAAACCAACAGATATATGTGAAGAATGTTATGTTAAATGCACATTTTCCATTGTAGAAATAAACATTAATAAATGTCTATTTAAAAGTTTAGTAAGATAAGAAATATTTTAACATGATTAGATTTATGGCTATTAAAGAAAAATTTTATGCTGTGATTGCTGTATACAACTCATATTTAACAAGTATTAAAAGTTATTACACATGATAAAATTTTTTTGGTTGTAGAATTAAGCATCAAATCACCATTGTTATTTGAGAATTCTTTTCTCACATGTTCATTTTTCTCAGTCATTTATATTATTTAAAAGATTAAACAAAAATAATACTTAAATTTTTTTGGGTCAATTGCAAAATGCCTAACAATAGTTTTGATTCGTTTAGCTAATTACTATTTCAAAAAGCAAGTAATCTAATTCATATGCATACATACTATATAAGCTAAGTTTCTAAATATACACATTTTAATGATAAATGAAAACAAATTATTAAATATTTGTAAGCACTATTTTCATACGGCAATTTGTATGTGGTAGCTAATTATTATTTTTGCTTGTATAATTGAATATTTAAATTTATTTATGAATATTTTGTTAACAATAAAGCAGGTTGTAAAATCTGGAATTCCCCATGGTCTAATGGCAGAACTGCATTCTGTGCAATGGAAAATATCAAATTAAATTCTAATCATTGCTGAACTTTGGAAGATAATATTATGCTTCTGCATACACACTGTTGAAGTATGTACTTTAGTTTCTTCTGGGTTATCTTCCTCAGGCCGAAAATATACAGCTTACTACCAACGAAAAATTATCACTGAAGGAAGTTTGAAAGAGTCTTCCTTTTTCTTTCGGTCAGATTGTCAGATGTTATGCAGCTCTGTTTTTGAATAGCCTTTTGTGCTAAATGCTTTTTGAAAACCAATATTTTTTTATTCCATTTATTTGGGTAACTAAATCTATTCATGTAGTCTAATAATCTTTTAAAGGAAGACAGATATAACTCTTATTATTGAGGATATTTAAAATAGTGAATTGAATGAGGCAATAACACCATACACATAAATAGTTTTAGAAAGTCTTCTAATAATGTTTAGTGGTTAGTTACAAACTACACAATATAACAGATTGTAAATAGAACATTGATAACAATTTGTGGAAGTTATTAAGGGATAATATGGAATGAGAAATTATGGAACATTATTATTATTATGGAGAATTATGTAATTAAGAGACAGCACTACTCATTGTGGAGAAAACCAATTTGATTTGACATGCAGTTGGATTGTTTGGAGTTGTGAACTTATACCTTTTAAGAGTTCCTTTGCAGAATTATTAAGATTATTATTGATTAGGTAAATATATGAATTTTTATATGTACTTCACATACAATGGAAGAAATTAAGTATTTTCTAACTGTGCATAGATAATTCATGGATTTGAAGCTATTTTGAAAAAATGCGATCACAAAGGTCACTTATTTCATATGAATAAAATGATTAAGCTTAAATAAGATAAAAAAAAATCCCTAAATTGTTCATTCCATCAAAGGAATTTGCTTAAATGATACACTTCAAGAGTGGTAAACAGATGATGTTTTTTTTGCACGGAAAGAAATGAAGTGTAAAAAAATATCATTCAATAAGCCATAATAATTAATTAAAGATCAAACCACTCGATTTCTTTTACTTTATGACATTTTAAAATTTTAAGCTTTCAAGCGAAATTTTAACATTTTCAGATTTTGAAAAGATCTAATATGAAGCATGGTCTTAAGTTAACTAAGAATTAAACAAAGTTGATACTGCAAATTCTTCCTCATATACCATGACAATGGAAAACTCATGATACATGATAGAGAAAGCTCTAATTTGGTAATAATAAGCATGCTTAATAAAATTTTTTAAAAAGTTAAATTCTTTACTTTTTTTAACATTTAATAGAACTTTTGATAGCAGAAACAAGATGGTTAACAGAATTGCTTATAATGGAATATAAAAGATAATATTTTAATAAGTCATTAGAATGTATCAATGTAACGTAAGTTTTCCTTCTTTCATCTTTATAGCAAAATATTGGCATACAGTATTAAACATTATGCATGATAATGTACATATTGATACTACAAATAAAATCACACAATATTTAATAAAATATTTGGAAGAATAAAATTTAATCTTATTTGCTCATTTTTATTAAAAGTCCAATTATTTACAAAATGCATAAGGATAAATTGTTTACAGAATGTATATAGATTCCTAATAAAATTGATTATTTGCTGATTTAAAACTTCCAACAAAAATAGCTGGAATTAAATAAGACAAAAATATATAAAATTCAGTTTTCGTTTTTATTCATTTTTTAACAATAGGAGAAATTAATGTTGCTACATAATATAAGATCTATTTCAAAATTTAAACATGAATTTCTCTAAATGAACTAACCATTCAAAATTTTTCTGATCATTGAAAAAGCATTTATAAAAATTACTTGGAGTTTAATGTAAAATTCATATATAGAATTTTACATTGAAACTCCAAGTAATTTTTATAAATGCTTTTAAGTCATCAATTATCCCTAGAGCCATTTAATTTTTGTCTCTTATACTTTTAGCAATTTCTAATTATATACCATCGAAGCAATTGGTATAATCATATAAAAAGAAACATTGAAATGAAAACAATATTAACAAGTAATCAAAACACATAGAATTATAAATACTAATAAATATTAAAACTAAAAGACAAACTTATTAAATACACTAATTTTAAAGTCACATATATTTGATAAAAACATTATTGCTCAATGCTTCACACATTTCTGTAATACTTTCCAACAATCTTCAACAGCTTATTCATGTAGCTCTTCCATTATTAAAATATTCTAGAATCTCATTATTATTCTCTCTCTCTCACTCACTCACTTGCACACGCACGCACACACAGATCTTAGTAAAATTTTTTTATTATTTTCAGTTTTTTTAATCACCAAATATTTTTAGACTTATAAAACACTTTTATCATGACTTTTAATTTTCAGTACAGATTCAGAATATTCATTGCCACAAAGTTCTTCTGAGACATGACTTTTCAATAAAATTTTTAATAAGACAAGACACTTATTTACAGAACAGTCACATTACCATGTGAAAATATAATGTATGATACAAAAAACAAAGAACAAAATGTTGTTAATTTAGAAGAAAAAAGCTTAAAAAAGAAAAGAAACACCATTAAGTCTTTCACATAAGTTTAAATATTTCTTTTCAAAATTACAAATCTGCTTCTTTACAATAGCATATATATTAGCACACATAAAAGAATTTTTTCTTTTTTCCATATCAATATTTTTAAATGTCTATTTTTAGAATAAAGAATACATAAATTTTAATTTACAAAGATTAAAATTTGCTTTGTTTCTAAAATTTTCATTTCATTCAATAATATTCATATTTGGATGAGCACAAATCCTTGAATGATTTTAACCACTAAAATCAAGATTTTTAGCCATCAAAATACCAAGAGAAAATACAATATAGTGAATTAAAAAAGCTTGATATTATTAAGGTCTTATAAATGTTCATTTTGTAATAATTGTGTATTAATATCTATTTAATAATAATTATAAATATTTTTTTAATTTCAAATAAAAGTAAAATTTGAAATTAAAAAATATGTAAATTATCACAGAAACGTTTTTTGATTGGTTTACAAAAAATTAAATTTATGTTTTACTTTCCACCACTTTTTTTCTATCTCATAATTTATCTGCATTTAATTTTGTAGAAATAAAAGTTTTTACTCTGAATTTTTTTTGAAAAATAGAGAATTAATATTGTTATTAATTCTCAAAATTTTGTTTTGTAATTATGTATTGTTAAAGCAGCTAAAAGAAAATGCTACTTTAGATTGAATTGCAGCAAGGAAAGAGAGTTACTTTCCTAAATAAATTTGTAATTTTTTTGGCATTCCCTAACTTTCAAAGTTTGTGGAAATTTTGTAACAACTGAATATAATTAGAAATTAAGAAAAGCAACTTGTTATACGAATTGATTATACCAAAATTTATATATTGTGTAAATTTTGATATTAAATTGATGTGTGAATTAAATTGAGAAGTTTAAAAATTTTAAAAACTGTTAATTTAAAATTGTAAAATATTGCAAAAATTAAAACATACAAAAATGTTTTGAAAATGTTTGAAAATTATAAAATATTTTATTGTTATACTGTTTACATTTGACAATATTATTGATTAAGGAAAGATAAATTTCAAGTAGACTTACCAAATATTCATTTCGATTTATATCAATAGGACAAATAACAGTAAATGCCTTTTTTGCTTTATGATTGAAAGTCCATGGTTTTTCCATTTCTGCTTTCAACCAATATCGAATACTACCATATTTTCCTTCAAATGACGTAGAAATTCCTCTACAATTTAATCAAATTAAAATTATAAACTAGAATTTTTATTTAATTGAGATGAAAGTAAACTTTACTAATAGTTTATAAAAATTTATAAGGAAATTTCTACGAAATTATTTATTTTTATATTATTAAATTAGTATTTGAGTACAATATTTATTACATTTTGATAAAACTAATATCTATAATATAATTTTTACTTAATGAAAATTGATATGGCTGATAAAATTTATGAAATGAATGTGTAACAACAAATACTTTCTTTTATAGAAAATTATTAATAAAAATTAATTCAGACAGATTTATCTTTTACTTGTACTTTTTAATATTTTCAATCCTATTCAAGTTTAATTTCAATGTTGAATGTGAGTATAAAAAATTTTCAAATTATTAAGATAAAGAAATATACATAAAAATTAAAGCACTAAATAAGTTTTATAATTTTATATTATTTATTATCATAAATCATAATTTTATATTTCAGCATGGTCCAATACTAGATATTTATGCACCATACAATGTTTAAAACTAGAAACTCAGTAGTAAAAGGTTAGTCAAATGTATAAGATGGAAGGTATTAAAAATTTAATAAAAGTTTAAATGGAATTCAAAAAACCAAAAGCACCTAAAAATTCTATGGGTTTGAACCCAATTAAACCTGATAAAATTAAATTTGTGCTGTTAAAAAATACTACTCGTAAATCGCTGAAGTTAGGACAAGCAATTAAAATATGATGTACAGTATATGTTACAAATTAAAGCACACTGAGGCAAGAATAAGTACCTGTGGGTAAATCGAGTATATCCAATGCAAAGGCGTATGAGTTTTAAATAAACTCTTTGCATAGGAAAAACTAAGAATGGAAGAATAAGAGAAGATATATAATTTGTTGTTAGTCAAATCTCAGGTTTTCTGCCAGTGGGAGGAAATAAAGTCTTTAAAAAATTTGCTTAATGTCAAAAAATGTTAATGCCTTATGTAAAAGGTCAGTGGCACTTTTAGCAGCATTCCTAGCAACGACAACATAACAAGGAACCCAACAAAATAGAATGTCAAATCCTTTACTCTTTAATATATTTAAAGTATCCGTTAATCTCCGCTTTAGGTCCCCTACACTGCCAACTTGGCGATAAATGCACTAACCGTGGTAAACCGGACGTTTTTATACCTAATGAGCTCTTTATGGCAACCTCAGGAGGCAATAATTTGCGCTTTTTCGCGCATGCTCATTAATTGGTTTTTTTCTTTTAGCATTTTCATTGGTCGTTAATTAGTTTCAGTTTGAATAATCGGTCATTTTCATTGGTTGTTAATTAGTTTAAAATCGTATTCCATTGTCGCCATGACAACAGCGTTTTTGAAAACCCGCCAAGTACGGTACCCACAGCACACTTTCGCCAAGTTGGCAGAGTAGGGGACCTAAAGCGCATTTTCACCAAAGTATCTAATATTTCCACAATAAGTGGATGACATTTGTCATTAATACTATCTAACTGAGATTCAAAAGAATCTTCACTTTGGAGTGTTTCATCATCTGAAGGATCTGCATCCACTGTACCTTTTTTAGAAGAAGATAGAATTCTTTTACTTGTAAAAGGTGATTTATGGGGCCCTACTCTTACATATTTCAGTTTTCGGGATCTTTGGGACTTTGATTTTGCATAAGATTTTGGAGAAAAATGCTTTATAATAGATGAGGTATTTATATTAAAAATAATTGAGGATAATTTTGAAATTGGAAGACTCTTTTGTTTTGACAGTTGTAATTTCTTTTTTTAATATCGATGCGGGGGACATGACTGGGAGTAAGAAGGATGTTCACTACAGTTGACACATTTCTCTTGAACTGACATGTACTGCAGTCATGTCCAATGGAAGCACATCAAGCACAAGTTAAGGGCCTCCTACAAATAATTTTTGCATGTCCAAAGTGTTGACATTTAAAGAATCCCAAATAGTTCAAAATGTAAGGTCGAACACAATTTAGGTAACCAGCTCTAATAGATTGAGGTAGTGTAGGAGTTGCATATGTAAGTTGACATGTTTAGTTTTTATAATTATACCTTCTCTCCTAATTGTAATACCTTGTACATAGCATACATTTTGGTCAACAAAAAAGATTTAGAATCTCATCCTCAGAAACATTGAACAAATAATCAGCTGATATCACTCCCCATGTAAAATTTAGCCTAGTATGGGCAGATACTATAATATCAATATTACCAAGACATTTCCATTTTAAAATGGTAACAGTACATTTTTGGTTAAACACAACATTATTAAAAAAAAAAAATTCAAAACAAAATATCTTAGGTCAAAACAAAATGCGAAATGACGATAGCCAACAGCAATTGCAATATATTTTTGAGGAACCAAACTTAATGTAATTGGACAAAACTGATTATACATGAAATGAGTCAGCTCTCTGTTATATATTTTATAATACATGAAAAGTATTGTTTTCAACACTTGTGAACGTGCGGTTTTCTGATGGAGAATGTATATAATAAGTTTATCTGCAGTGATGTATAATATGCATAATGAAATTCAAAATTTTTCTAACAACACACTATCGGCAGATTATATACAGGAAAATATAATATATAAGGTGTGTGGTTATATATATAAATATATATTATTAAAAAAAATCAAAATTTAAATCTTTGAAATAAATAATAAAATTTCAATTTTACCCTGATGGAAGTTGGAAAGAAAAATGAAATTCATGGCGGCCTTCAGATAGTACATCTCGACCATCACCAGTTTCTGAAATTAAAATCCAAAAATTTTATGTGTAAATAATCTTTTTGACGATCTATGAACATTACAGAGAAAAATATTAAAATATTAATATACTATTATTAAGAACACAGTATACAGAAAATTAATTATAAAATGAGATTCCATACTTTATTCGAAAATAGAATTTTACTTCAAAAAAGGATATAATTCAGGAGTTAGAAGATGATTTGGAATCCATTTTAAACCTGAAGTCCTTACCAAATCAGTCCTTGAGAGGAAAGAGAGTGACTATTTTTATGCTTAGAAACAAATTTTTAACTGCCAAATTTTGCAAGACTTTTCTCCTTAAGCATTTTTTTATAATTCCTGTAGATTATCAAATGGTACCCAAGGTACTGAAATGAAGTTTTTTAATGAATACTAATCTCTTAACAAATATATTAAAGTTTTGCATGAAAGTCATAAAACAGTCCCCTGCAATAGAATTAAAATGGAGTCAAGTTAAAAAATCCTTCTCAAATTCATCAAATCGAGATATGGTTTTCAACTTGACGATCACAACAACAAGACTAATTTGATTGAAACTTGACAAAATGATAGGTGTTTTAATATAAGTTTTAGGTTACTTTGCCCTTTTAATCATAATATTTATTAAAAAAAAAAAAAAAGTGAATCTGTAACTGGCAATTGATACATTTTAACTTAACATCAGTGGTTCTCAATCTTTAGTCATCTGAAGCAAAATGAGAATATACAAATTTTTTTCAACACATCAAAATACAATAGGCAAACTAGTATATACATATAAATACCCTTGAAAAAGTTTTTTTTTTTTTTTTTTTTTTTTTTTTTTTTTTTTTTTTTTTAAGAAAATGCCAATTATTGCAGTATGTTGCGAAATATCATACTGTACAACTTGCCTGTTTTATAATGATAAAAAAAGCTTTTTATTTCAATATAATTCATACACTTAAATAAAATTTTTTTAAATAATACTGTTTTTTTTTTCCAAGCTTCAAACTTACTAGATGGTTAAGTATCAATCTTGCTTTTCAAGCAAATATTCGGTATATGTTTGTTTTCTTTGAGAATGATTACAAAAATGTTTTAACAAATTTTTAAATTTATAAAATTATTCATTTTATGATAAAAAAATAAACTAAATCTGATTAAATTCTTTTCTTGATATAATATATGACTACATAAAATAAACTGATGATACTTTTAACTTAATCAAACTTTCTTTTCATAACATGGCAATAAAAAATAGGACACCTTGGAACATGGCATTTGTAATTTTTTGTATCAGAGGGCTAAATAAGACTGTGATTAAGTTTCAAGAAGATTCTGAACCTCTAAAAATTTTCTTACGGAGGTGATACCCAAACCCACAAAGTGTTTACAAAAGGGCAGAGTGTTAATTATTTGGATGTTAGCTTGCCTAGAACATAGCATATACAGCAGATATAAGCAATTCACTTACATATATATATATAAATTCTTAGGCAGCTAGCTAACTTGGCAATGTAATAGCAGACAATGATAAAATAAAATGTGCTTCATAAGCAACACACATCCTTAAAAAACATTAGAGTATATTACACATTGTATGATATCAACATGTACTGAATTAGTAAAAATTATTTTTTGTATCAAGGCAGACTTTGAGAATTCATTTATGTTAATATATTTAATTTTTTTACACACAAAGTTATCCAAATAGTAAGTTATCTCTATTAGAGCTCTTAAACTGAAAATTTAATTTAGAAGTCTGTTTTATTTTTGGCATACTCCTATATACATTCACATATGCATGAGTATTTCTTTTTGAAATTTTGAAGATAATAAAATACTTTAATTGAAGTTTTAGACAACTCTATAATTAATCAATACCTTTAATTAAATGAGCAAATATAGAAAAGTGCTCATAATGACTTTGCTGTATTGCATTTTATGTAGACAATGACATTCCATTCACTATATTTAGTGAATTTTTTCTGATGCCCACACATTTGGAATATTACACCTTTTTGACACAGCAAAGAGCAAAATAAAAGGTCTTATACAATACAGAAATCAATGTGTTACTATCAAAGCCTTGAAAAAGAAGAGCGTTTGAAATTTAAAAGCAGAAGTCAAGAGGACATGATTAGGATCTGCAACCAAAAGGTTTTCTTACATTTGGAGGATATTGCGACATCAATCAATTTTGTATGCTCCAGTTTATATTTATTGATAAGATTTAAAATTGATAAATAAGCTCAACATTTTGTAATTTTAAGAAATTCTAGTTTGGCAATGCTATCCTTTTTAAGGAAGTTAAGAGTTATTCATAGTAAACAATGAAGTAGTGATATTTTCATCATAAGTTGTTTTATAATAAAGATGCAAAAATGTGACACGTTGTTGATTTTTCATGTTATTTTATTATAATTTTTTAAAAATTTATTTTTGTTTTACTTTCTTTATTTGGAACTTTATTGGAATTTTAACAATTTTTATTTGATGTTTCTTAATTCTAGTAGTACAGAAAGCTTTCTAACTTAAAAGCTTTTTTAATTGATTTTATTTTAAAACCAAATTAAATCTAAGTAATAAAATTTTGATGGAGCATAAAAAATTATTCTTTTGAACTTATAATATTTATATTTCCTTTTCTTCTTATTTTACTTATTTATAGAATTCACAAGTTTCATATGCAACTGATTAAATATCTATTATACAGGACTAAAACAAGAGCCAATAAAAAAACCCCCAGTAAGTAAAAAAAAATATCATGCTAAAAATGCAAAATCGTGAACAAAAATTTAACACTTTTGGTAACTTTACACAAAATTCTTCTTTTTACCATTTAGCGCACATGTTTGAATTTTGTTCTTTCTGTATGTTAGTAATTTTTGCTGCAAACCATCTTACATTTCTTTTTAATTCTTTTTGGTTAACTCCCAGTGAACGGTATGCTCCTTGTATGATACGCATATATACAATTATTAATTAATTGTATATAATATTGTATAAAATTATATTATTTCTATAAAATAATATAATTTTATATTATATAAATAAATCAATTGTATATTGTATAATTATATTAATTGTATAAAAATAGCGTACCATACACTGGGATAAAGCCATTCTTTTTTGTTAGCCAAACGAATTTCATTATTTAGGATTAACAATATGTACAGTAGCTTTATTTAAAAAAAAGAATTTTTTTATGAAAAAAAATATTTAATTAGTTATTTATTGCTAAATGTTTTGAGTGAGTTGCTTGCAACAAGCAAAATTGTTAGGTATCCTCAAAAATGCATTTTTCTGAAAATACAGTATACTTATATTTAAAATAATAAAATTTATCAAATAAAAAAAAAATAGTCCTTTATAAGTATAAACCTTAAATTTTCAACATTATTTATAGCAACGTAAAATACTGACACGATTCTAATTAATAAAACAAGAATCACAACACACTATTTTAAAAATTAATATTATGAACACAATATTTCAAGTACAGAAGATTTTTAGTATATAACATTCTACAACAACGAAATACTGAAAAAATAATAACAAAAACTCAAAGCTGCATTTACCGGAGCCAAACAGCACCTGTCTTTTGACAAAGTATTCGATTTCAGCATTATAATGTTCTGTATAAGCACCAAGTCGATTCCCTGTACTTCGTGATTCTGTCCAGTGTACTTTAGCAACACCTCGCATAAGTATTCTTAATGTTTTCATCTTCATATCACCACTTAAATCAACAATACATTTTCCATTTACAAGTTCAGATGGATTATATACTGATTTACCATTATCGAAGACAATTTCGAAAACTCTTAGTTTTCCCATTATTAAGATGTATATACTATTGATTATTTATTTATTATTTTTTTGTTATTGTACATTTCTGATATAAGACCAAAATTTTCGCAGGTAAAACATATTAATAAAACAGCAATAACCTTTTATACGAACAAAACAATAACAATGAAATCATAACCATGTTTACATTTCTTAATTCATTACGGTCACAGCTAAGTTATTTATAGATTATGACAGAATTGTTCATGAAAAATTCAAAATAAATTTAAAAAAGGATCAGAATAAAAAGAAACATATTTAAAATATTTATTTGATTTATGCATACACAAAAATTTCAATATTTGGTTTTTGAGATATTAAATAAAAATTTCATAAAAATGTCAATGAGCCTGTTCTATATTACTCAACTTTTCTTTACTTGTAACTGTAACTAAAATATATTCTGTGCAAAACAGAGCACGGTAAAGAAATATATTGGGAATCTGGTACACAGTAAGTGTAATCTTTCTAAATCTTATTAAATGTATTTCCTTTTTTAATTATTGTTAATTGTAAATATATATGGTAATATAATGTTTAATTATGTTTTGTAATTTTTAAGTGGAAGTGCCTTTTTTTTATTATTATATATGAATTCACAAATGTCTTGTTTTAGTCCAATTGATTTAAATCCTCATTACTTTTGTTGATTATTTTAATTATCTATATAACAATGTTTCATTTAACGCATATATTGTTCTTTCTAAAGTTTCATTCGTATCCGTGATTAAGAAACTAATTTTTGATAAATAATTTTTTATCGCTGAACATCTAGGTTTAATAACACTATTTCATAAAAGTTTTATTATTAAGTATTCCTTACTTTGCATGAGTATGTAAATTAAATTGTACGTTCCTGTTTGCCAAATTTTTTTATCGGTTCTCCATCGATAATTGTAAACAAGAAAACTTTTGTGTAGTAATTTTCATAGCTCTTAGATAGTGAGTGCTTCCAATAATTAAGAACTAATTTTCTGTTTTACTGTCATTTAGAAGCATTCGAAAATATTTAAAATCCACTTGTTATATGTCACATTTTTAGTCCATTGAATCCTATCTGAGTCGCCGAATAAACGACGCGTTCTTTTAGAATGACTAAAATCGTTTATAGCTAAAAAGTAAATATTACTTTTAATGCTCGTTTGATAATTTTTAATGTATTGAAGTAAAATTAATTTTTTTATTAAAAAGTTTTCCATTTTACTACAGCTGTCAGACTTGCTATCATAATGATGTACAAACTCGAAAGCTTAGGTTTTTTTAAATTTTTAATATGTATTTAATATTATGGAATTTATTTTTAACATCAGTCTTATTTTTATTTGTAAAAAGAGAATTTGTGGGTTCAAATCCTCTTTAAACTATGTCTTGTTTAATTAGCACTTGTATTCCAATAAAATGTCTTTTTTATTGAAAGTCCTATTTTCAATCAATAATTTCTCTAAATGTTTTATTTTATTTCAGAACATAAATGGCTGTTTATAAGGAAATATGTGTTGGTCTCCATAAAGGCCATAAAGTAACTAAAAATGTGCAGAAACCTAGACCATCAAGGAGGAAAGGAGTAAGTTTCAGTTTTGAAATTAAGATATTTGTAAAATGATCTTAATATATATGTATATATAATATGAACAAATAATTGAATCTTAACATTTTGAGTAAAATCTGTTAAAGTTAATCTTGCATGTTTATGGGTAACATTTTTAATTAGTTTAAGTGACTGTGAAGTGTTTGGAGAATAATGCTCCAAATATAATTTGTGAGAGATGAGTAATGAGGTAAACAGACAATCTGGATATTGGACAATTAAAATTTCTGTAAAGAACAATATTTCTAGTAACTTCTTAAACTAACTTGAAGCAAAAAGGAGAAAATAAATTCAGTTTTTCCATTTAAGAGGTTATGTTTTTGGTGGATAGGAAATAATGATTAACAGTAGTCTGTGAAAATCTCTTATTTTGTAATTAAAATGTTCTAAACCTGGAGGCATCCTTAGAAATAACCATAAGTACTTTTTCGATATTGAGTTATGGTCATATCTGAATTTCAAATTTTAGATCTATATGTTTAAAAAATAATGTGAGAATCTTAAAATGAAGGCTATTTAAATGCAGAAAATGAAATGTTGCGTGCGAAATTATTTTATCATGAACAAATGTAAGGAACATAATAAACATTTATCTCATTGTGTTCTTCAGAAAAGTAAAAGTGACTAACAGTTTAGTGAAGATAATTTGAAAAGAACAATAAATTCTCCTAATTTGTCTTGTACACATTACTCACTTGTTGGTTTTTAAGAGTTATTTAAGTTTTACAATACGTAGATTATAAATTTTAGTATAAAATGAAAAAGATTTAAGCATTGATGCACAAACAGATAAGTTTCAGGACAAGACAGTTATAATAAGATAATGAAATTAAAGAACATTTTCATTCATACATAAGAGAATATACACATCCACTCAAGCAAATCAGAAAGGTGTCTTACCAGAATATGCACTGTTTGCTCGCTAGAGAGCTTGCATTTATTCTAATTATGAAAATCTATTATGTGGAGAGGGTAAAACCAAAAACAGTGGTACTTTACTGTCCTTTGTTTATTTTTCTAGATTGTAAGTTATGCATATATTTAAAAAATAATTCACTAATGAAAAGCTTTTTTCCATGATCTTTGAAAAAGGGCCAGTTTTAAGATGTTGTAAAATTATTTGTTTAAATTCAGGTTTTATTGCCAAATAAAAAATTTTGTGGAAGTTAAAAATATTGATGATGCTATGTATAAATTATAGAATTCATATTCAACACTTTAATTTCAAATGTTTTCAAAACAACTTATAAGAAAGATCTTGTAGAAAACAGTGGATTTTATAGCATTACAAAATATAATTAAATTTCAAAAGTTTTTGTGTTTATATATATATGTCTTATATCTCTTTATAAAATGAGCAAAATTTTAAGTTATGCGATACTGGACAGTATTTTTGATTTCAAATCCTTTTCATGTTAAAGTAATCCATTGTAAATTCTTTAAAATAATCTTATTCTTTTCCTTATGTATTGTTTGTAGTTCTAATTATGATAGTAATTTTTATGTACTTATATTAAATCATGATATTTTGTGTTTATTTAATTTGATAAATCATCAAAATCTTTATCTGTATTACAAAATGGTACATTATGGTCACAGCTTGCCGAATGCTCCAGAATTTGATTTTATGCATCATACAAAATTAACTCACTAAAAGGAATTATATGCCAAATTTACCAATTTCTATCTAAAATCACTAGATTTATCAAAATTTTATAAAATAAAAAAGTTCATTTATTCTGAAATTCTTTTATTTATTTTTTATATTTTTATTATTTTTCATATTTCCTTTTAATTCTGAAATATTTTTAAAGAGAAACTTAATTCTTAATAAGATTAGTTAGGCTAAGTAATATAAAATCTGAAAAATTCCTGATTTCTCATGGCTATTTTTTTCAAACAGTTGGTTGGTGCCCATTGTGAGTTGCTAATAAAATTCCAATACCTATGTCTTATCCACTTAGTGAAAATATTTTTGCCAATTGGCATGGCTGTGACTGTAATATACACTTATACCTTCTAAATTACTATATATAGAGTTAAAAACCATAAATATGTTCATTTTGAATATGTACATTGTATGTGCTGTGTACATATGTACATGTTGAGATATGAGCTATGCAGGCTTTACACTTCTGAACATTCTCTATAATAGTTGTTATGGAACTATTGATATACCCCCTGAATCGGAAATTTGGTGACTGTCTCGCCAAGCAAAATACCAGTTTCTGGCACCATTTTTTCTCACCAAGATGGATTCTTGCTAAATACAAATAATTAATAACAAAAAAACTTTAAAAAACTCGAGAAATAGTACAAAATAACAGAAAATACTAAATCTGACAACAGCAAAAACCTAAAAGCTGAAAAAATCTAAATTGGCAACACCAAAATAAGAAACAGCAACCCTCAAAAGTCTGTAGGGAGTGCCAGAATTGGCGCTTAATTTGTCGGGGGTATATCAAAGTTGTTCCGTTGTTAGATTTGATAAGAGAAACCCAAAAGTTAATTATTTTCAATTTATACTGTCATTTTAACTTATGCTTTTCAAAAAAATTTGTTTATTATAAAATCATAGGGTATAAGTTTTGTATGTATCCTTATCTGCAAAATGATATTTTTAATTAGTACATAAATTTTTTAAGTATAATAAACAGTCCTTAATTTTTTTATAATGAGCTCCTTATGCTATAAGGTGATAAATTTCTATAAGCCATGAGTATAATGCTCTAATTACAAATATATTTGTTATGTTGTCATTAAATTTATGAGAAAAATCTCATAAGGTTTTCTAGTTTTTAGATTTTCATGCTTCAGTTAAAATATTTAAAAGCATAGGTTTTGAGGATATATATTCAATATTGTTACCCTTATTCTATAATTAATGGATATTTTTATAAAACTGTCTTAAAGCATTTTCAAGAATCAATTAACTTAAAAATTTTCAGTTACATTTTATGTGTGTAGATGAGCAAGTAGTATTTTATATGAAGTGTCCTTATTTCATGAAAGATTGTAAAAACTTAAAAAATATAATTATAATGTAAATTTTAAGCAAATCTTTAGAAGGTTTAAAGCTGGGTTATAACATATTAACCATAAAGATATCAACAGTTTGTTTATAATATATTATTATTGTGCATTTGTTTATGTAAATTCTGTTTTCATAGAAACTTACCAAGCACACTAGATTCATTAGAGATATAGTGAGAGAAGTTACTGGATTTGCTCCATATGAGAAAAGGGCAATGGAACTTTTGAGGGTTTCAAAAGATAAAAGGGCATTGAAATTTCTCAAGAAAAGGGTAATTATTCTTAATGTTTAAATGTTTACATAATACATATAAAATAATCTAGTTACATGTAGAATTTTCTAAATAGTTTTTTACTAAAAGCAATGATTTGTTTTTCATTTTCAACTTTCAACGTTTTTAAAACTTTTCAAACTCATTAGTTTTCCCCCAAAATATATTTTGCTTAACTGTTAAAGTATGCTTTGTCATGGCTAATATTTTTAGCATGTTTAATATAATGCATAAGAGTTAAGCTGGTCCAGTATGCAAAGTAGCTTGAAAAAGTTATTGTGCTGTATTATGAGATCAGTGAGTCACCTTATGCTACAGAAATGCATATCTGCTGCAAGACATTCAGGTTTGCTTAGACAAATTTTGAGTCTTTATGCATACATTAAAATTAATTGGTGTTAAAAGAATTTTGAAGCACCAAAAAATTGTTTTTATTTGGAATGTAAAATAAATCATTGTTTGATTTATAAAATTAAAAAATTTTATTTTGTACTTAAAAGAGTACTCATGCTTATAATATCCATAGCATAACTGTTTTAAATACTAAATGATTTTTCTTCTGGAATTGCTATTTATAATATTTCAATTTAAATAATTAAGCATCTTTCTGCTTATTTTTAGATCCCCTTTTTCTGTCATAAGCAATAGAATACTATTAATTTAGTTTTTAAAGTTGAATTAGTTTTGCAATCAATGTTTTATTATTTGCTTCATATGTAAATGTTATTAATGCAGCAAACGAGCTGAGTGATTTTATTATAAAGCAAATATAATTTAAAGAAATTATAATCATCTTGACAATTAAATTGTCTGATCTATTTATTTCTTTTTATTCAAAATTGTAATGATACTTTAAGATCTCATTTGTTTTTTTCATTCATCATTATTAAAATTTTGCTGTTAATATAGAATTGCTATGTTAAAAAGATTTTTGTTATAAATTCCTGATATTTTGTGAATTCCTTCAAATATCAATAAGTATGAATAGATTTGCATGAGACTTAAACTGGATCAGTATTCCACAATAGAGCTTGTTAAAGCTCTTAGTGTAGTCCTATGATTCCAGTGAGTCATCTTGTGCTATAGAAAAGCATTAATTTGCTATGAGGCATAAATCTTTGTTGATACAAAGATTTGTTTTCTAAGCACATATTTTGTTGAGTTGGTATCTGAATTAATGTTCTGATTTTCTGTTCAATAACTCTTGAGTGTAAATCCCACCTGGAACATGGATATTTGTAGTGTTTTGAAATTTACTTTAAACTAAACTTCAGCCAAATTGGTCCTTGTGTAAAAGCCTTCTTAACCTAACCATTGTTAGTTTATGTGATGAGTATTTCACTCATAAGCTTGTTATTTTGTATTTTTATGACGTATCAGAATATTGAGCTCTTGTAAGTTAATCAAGTTGTGCAAGTAAATATTTTTAAATGATGTAATTTTCTGTATGTAGCTTTTAAACTTTAGCTGCTGCCGAGTTGGTATTCAAATATAACCATTCATTCTTATCTTTGTTCCACAGTTTGTGGGTTCTAACCCCATTTCAGGCTTGGATGTTTGTAGTGGTCTAGAAACCACTTTAAACTGTCCCAATATAATTAATCCTAGTTTACTAAAAATGACCATTAAGCAACAAACCATACTTTTGTTGTATAATATAGAATTTTAGGTATAGTTCTTCCTTAAAAGAAATGTGTGCACTTAAATGTATTAAATTTTATCTTTTCTCTGATTTACATTAATTATGAGAATTTTTCTAGGATACAAATGTAAAGTACATTAGTATTTACAAAGTTATAATGTGGTTAAGTTATTAATAAAGTTAAGTCTGAATAGCACAGAGTTAAATGATGGTACCATTTTATATATCACTAATTAATTATAAGTTTAAATAAGTATGTTTGCAACCAAAAATGCTAGAATATTGTACTGATAATTGCTGCCTTTTTTTAGTAATACTGCTCTATAGTTGATGAAAATCACTGTTTTTTGTTCAAACCAAATTATTGAAAATATTTGTAAAAATAACTAAGAACTTTTAAGTTTATTAATAAGTGGTATTTCATTAATACAATTAATTCATATGCAGGATTAATCAGTCTTTGCTGACATATTCTGATAAGTTATTCTTTCCCCTAGAATTTAAAGTTTGGCTAATATTAAATAATTGGTTTTTGCTTACTTAAAAAATTTATTGAGTTATTAACTACATCAATGTTTGACATGGTAAATATTAATGCTATTTTTATTGCCTGTGAGTTTTGTTCTGAAAACATGGTTTCTGTTATAACATTCTTAATTGCATTATATAAATTATTTCAGTTGGGAACACATTTGAGAGGCAAGAGGAAGCGTGATGAGCTCTCCAATGTTTTGACAGCTCAAAGAAAGGCTGCTGCACAGAGAGAAAAGGAAGGCAAATAAATGTGTAAATTAAAAAAATAAAACATTTCCAACAAATTGTCTTTTTAATAAATTTATGTAGCATTTTTTTATTTTAACTACATTATATAATGTAAGGAGCAAGGTTAGTAATATTCCATTTGAATCTTTATATGTTGACAGCACAATTTATTGTAATGTAATTGCACAAAATTTTACATAAAATCACTGTGGTGCAAAGGATAAGCTCTTTCAATAATATGTTGTCTATTGATTTAATTTTTTAAATTGGCAAGGTACAAATTATAGAACTTGAACACCTCATCCCAAGTTTTATTATTTCAGTTATTGCTGCTCAATTTAAACTTTCAAATAGAATTTTTGCAATTAATGGTTAAAAATTTTCTACATCAAAAGAAAAACAGTGCAAAAAGCACTGTTTTTATTTCAATGTATTATTATTTAGACCTGTGATGCATTTTTAAAGTTCAATTATGTTTTAAATGTCTGGAGACAAAGCTGGAGGGGTTTGTTTTTTAAATTAAAGGAATAATCATTGTTTTCTATTTGTCTTAATCATTGAAATGATTGAATGTATAAATCATGTCATTCCAGCTATTTTTTTTATACCTTTTGTTTATTTTTGACATAATTAAAACCACTTAAAATATAAAAATTGCAAAATTAAGTTTTTGTTATGTAAAATTTAGATGGGACTTCTCTAAGATGGGGGGGGGGGGGATCACTCATTATATTGGAATGCCATATTTTTAGCAATGTTTTTACTATTTATCTACTTTATTAATAGCTCATTTCTTCAAACCCTCAATAGTATCAGCTCTATCTCTCAACAATCAACTTTATAAATAAATTAATCAAATGAAACGAAAACAACACACAAATTTAAAAGTTAATGTTCTAACTTACGGAAAGACTAGAATTCCCCCTTTCTGCATACTGGAAACAAACTTGATTTTGGCACAACAATTCTTTCCCATTAAATGTCCGATATCCACACGTCTTTAATTATTGTTCCTGCAGTATTGAAAATGATTGCTCGTGTTCAAGAATGAATTAAGTTCTTGGGCGTTGTATAAAAAGAAATCTTAAAAAATTGAAAGTATCTAATCATAAAAATGGGGAAAATATTCAGAATCAAAAGCTTACTAAAAAAGATTTTTTTTAATTTTAGTTCTTAAATGTAAATTTAAGTTATCATTATGTTCGTGATTAGCCAGCCATTTAGTTCATAAAACTTGAATATTCATAAATATCAGAACTTGAGTGTTTGTAAAAACAGGCATGTACTGCAGAATTGAATGTGGTAAGCTTGAAAACTCCATTTAAATGTAGTCTTCCATCCACATTTCTGATTGGCAGTGTAATGGGTTAAATGTTAATACATATACTGCAGTGGGTAAGAACAAAACTTATCCAAAAATAGAGGGAAATGGAAGAAATTGGATTTTTTGGCTCTTATTTCTTTTTATATATTCCCAATGAGTAATTATGCATAGATTTTGTATGTTTTACACAATACACACTTTGCTTTACTACATCTCAGAACAGGTAACTGATTTTAATGTACTAATTATAGTTTAAATTAATTACAACTGCTGCGATCAAAATTTTAAAGCTATATTTTATGTTTGACCGTTAAGTTATATATATATATTGTATATCTGATTTCAGTTTAATCTCTTACAAATTTTACCAGACGAATAAAATAAAGATAATGTCAGAATAACGATTTATTCAGAAACATTAGCATGGCTAGGACATCTTTTGGCATGTAATACAGCTTGAATTGTTAGAGAAATCTATACTGAGTAATATTTAGAGGAATATTGCTTCATTCAGACATTGTGAAAGAGATGATTAAAGATTACCAATTTCTTGTTCAACTGCTTAAAATAATCCTGAGGATTCAATTATGCTAAGGTCGTGTGTATGTGGGCCGAGGTAGATATTTAACTTTGGTTTCATTAGACCATGATTGAATAAATCCTGCTGCGTGGATAAGCATATTATCATCCAAAAAAAATTCTGTCTCCTGTAGGAAACTAAAGTTGGCTTCATAGAATAGACCTACTCAGCTAAAATTACTTCATATATTTCAGAGGTATAATTGGTCAACTGGGAAACAATAGCATAGTTGCTGATATGCAGTAATCACCTCGATGGTTGAAAGAGGAAATCCCAATCATACTCTTGCACTTTTCCAAACATACATTTGTCCTATTTCAGGGAAAAGTATGAAAGAGACTATACCTTGACCACATTAATTTATTCCATTTATCAACTCACCATGTTGTAAGAGTCTCATCTCGGTAGATGACGTTTGGTATTAGCATGTCACTAATTGTTTGGAAATTCCTGCTCTAATATCAATGTTTTGTTTATGAAGTTAGCTTCTAACTTTAATTATTGACAAATGTTGATTGAATTATGAGGTCATTTGTTTATTTATTAGACAAAACCATCTCCTTCAAACTCTCACTGAGTTTTTTTTTCCATATTCTATTTTTCTTGGATGAGCTTATCTTGCCATGCTGTCGTGACTTTAAATATTGCTATGTTCCAATCATACTTGCTCCATATAGAATCTACAATTTGATGAATCTCTCTGACATTTTGCGCTTTTGTAAGTCTTCAATAAAGCTACCACATACTAACAGATTATATGAATTTGTTTAAAAAAACTACTAGCTATTATATTTCAGTGCATTTAAAAATGCAACTTAAACCCCTTGCCTCCCGCGAACGTATATATACGGCTTTCGGAAATACCCTTCTCTGCTATCAGTAAAGCTTGACCCATGGCTTTGGAATGCAATAGAATGTCCTTGACATTGTTTAACATACCTGTTGTGATGATGTTACATCTATTTCAAGCGTGCCTCTTCCATCGATACACCGCATAACTGCGATCACCGGTGGCACAGGGGAGTGAATCTCGTAAGTTTTCCTTGGCAGATAAGGGGTTAATTCACTTGTTTCCATTATTTTGATAACCACAGGTACACATCATTTAGGCCGATTCAAAGATATTTCATTACATTGAAAATGTTACAAAACTTGAGAGAAATGTTTGAATCCTTTGGATTGTAATGGAGCTATTTTGATAAAATAAAGTGTTTTTCTCATTTAACATTAAATAAAAGTTTGTGTATATAACAAACAGGGTTGAATCTTCTATAAGTAAGTAAATAATTCAAAAATTTCCTTCAATTTAACCTATTTTTTTTAAATTGGCATTCCATTAAAATTTTATTTTTATCCTACTTTTCGGACATACAACGTTACAAATTGTAATTAAAGAAAATACTTAATTTTTGTAATTTCTATATTTGCTTTTCAAACATTGCAAATACTGCTTTCTGATTTAAACTTTGCTAAATGAGTATTCAATAGAAAAGATTCTTTAAAATTATTTGGGATCACGTTAAATAAACGTCCCTTCTAAAAATTGTATGAAATTAAATATTTTGTAACTTGAAGTATGCTGTTGGAAGAAGAGTTTTACTTGATTTTATATATGGATCTTATAACTATCCTATAAAGACTGAATTTTATGAAAAGAATATTTGAAATGTAAAGATTTTATGCTTGCAAATAAAAAGAATTACATATAAAATATAAAGAATATACTTGTTTTTGAGGTTTAAAAGAAATTAAATGTACAATTTAAAAATCCTTTAATTTTATTTTTAATCTCTTCATTTGAACATTCAATGTTAATGTAAAATTTTTGAAAATCGTTTTAATAACTTTATTGTGAAAACTATTTCTTTAAAACAATTCATATCAGCACACATTTTTTTTTCTAATTACATATTTTTGGCTTTTAGTGTTCTAGCAAAACCAAATATTTTTGTTCCCTAAAATTTACAGAAATATTCTACAATGTTTATGCAGCAAAAACTGATAATTTAAAAAATATATATTTTATATGTAGACTAAAAATTGTGATTGCAATAAGCACATGGTTTTTTTCTTCAGTTTGGTAAAATTTTTGCTACAATTATATCTATTAACTGCTCCATCAACTTATAAATTGACTTGAGGGAAGAAGTGATTTCATTTTGAATTGATAGTTAAAACTAGAAATAAGACATGCAGTTGAAGATTTAAAGGTAATTTATGAATTTTAATTTCTTGATATTTTGTTAGAATTAATATTATTCATCTGAAATAAGGTAACTATATTTATTGTTATTGCCTTTGAAATATTTAATATTAGCGAATTAGTGTGATTTGGAGTTTGATTTTTCAAAATACATGAGATACACATTTGAATGATAAAAATTCAAAACCTTTTAATGTAAAACCAGAATATAAAATAAGAGTTTGTCTGTGAGAAGTTAAAATATTTAAATTGTTAAAATACGTTAAAGGAATATAAAGTCTTTCAAGAATGGGAAAAAGATAAATTGTTACATGTTATAAAGATACATGTTATTTTGCATGCTTAAATATAAAATTTCGTTTCGAAATAATTTAAGTCAATTTATCCTTTAAGTTGTCAAATGTATATTAATTTCAAGAATTTAAACTATTATTACTATATATCATTTTTTTATTATTACAGCTGCCTTAAAGATAAATTTAGAAAGAAATAGGTCATTTTTCTAAACTTAAGTTTTACACATGTTAATAAGATATATTTCAAAAAGAAATAAAAATTTTGTAGAAATAAGTTGCATTATTATTTTCACAATATTTAATAAAATTATCAAAGTAAAAAATTTATACTTAAAGGATGACTTCAAAATTACTTATAAAATTATGCCAATTCCACACATTATTTATAACATGACTGAAATAAAAAAATGCAATTTTTCTAGTTAAGTACTAACAATATGGATACGATTATAAAAATAAACAGTTAATAAATTTAAACTGAATTAGTTTAAAAAGAGGAAAAATTTTCATATTAATATTTTGAATTTTAAGTCATTATAATATTAATGACATAAAATTAAAAAAAATTATAATATTAATGACATAAAATTAAAAAAATTATAATATTAATATTTTTAAATAAATTAATGTGCAAAATTAATTATTAATTTATATCATGGCTGCATTGAATTGTGTAATGGATTATTAATAAAATTAATCAATTCATTTGAATTCTATAGAGTGGTTAAAAGCTTTTTATGTTTTTGACTAAATGCACATCTGCTTTAAATTTTTTATTTATGATATAATTTAATTTTTTCTATATCTTAACAGATATGTTAGATTTAAATTATTCTAAGTCATAGAAAAAGTCATTTCCGATACTTTTTAGTCACGCAGGTGACTAAAAAGTATCAGAAATGATTTTTTCCCAAATGAATGTGTACTTTTTGAATGATCCATATATCAGTGTATTTCATTTCGCATATGAAAATTATAATCTAATTAATAAAAATTATTTATGAAAAATTAATACGCTAAAACTTCACTGCATTTTAGATTTGTCACAGTACTTTCTTGTATTTAATGTATTATTAAATTGATAATGAAATACAAAAATTTTCACTCAGTATGAATACTATGATATAACAAGGTAAAGAAAAAAAAAAGAATGAATATTTATTAAAATGTTCATAGTAAATTTATTAGACTACTTATACAATGTGAGTTTTCTAAATTCCAAACCACGATGGAACATTCTCTCTATCCCAGTTTTTCCTTCTTTGCTTCATTAAGCCTCGTGCTTGATTAAGTAATTTTTGCTCTTCTTTATCCTTTTTGTTTTGTTTTTCTTTAGGGAATAATTCAGGAAATTGAAAAGTCACTCCCTCTGGCTGAAAATTTTATTATGTAGAAGCATTAATGTTTAGATAGAAACAAAGAAGAATGCAATATTGAATTTCTATTTAATATAAACAGAGTTTGCAAAAAATCAAATAGCAGTCTGGAAATACTTTAATCAATGGCAAAAAATATTTAATAAGTATGTTTTTAATAATTTGAAATATTTACAAATATGATACAACTTGTAAATTTATGGATAATGTTTAAAATAAAATAAAAAAAATTCTAAGACATAAGAGAATGACTACACAGCCTATTAAAATTTATAAATACAAAACAACATGAATGGAAAAACTATAAATTTATAAAAAGTTAGTTCAAATTTGGTGGAAATAAAATATGTATTTGTTTTTATGATTATATAATAACTTTTATAATCATATGTACAATACTGAAAACATTCTTCTCTATAATGAATTTACCTTTCTAGCTTGTTCTGGACCTTACGAATCCTTAATCAATTCAAACACTTCACTCCTACCAATGCTTTCAAAGAAAATGAAATTCAGAAGAGTAGAAGTGTTTGAGAGAATCCTTTAACATGATCACGAAATAACTGATAGTAAACAGTTATTTCGTGATCATGGTAAAGTATTTTATTTCATTTTCATTTGAAAATGTATTTTATGGTGAAAACAGTTGATATCCTTATCCAAACTGAAGAATTTCATAAAGTATATAATTACAATGAAAGACATTTTATTGTCAGTATTAACAAAGCCAATAACTAAAAGTAAACAGACATGGACGATAAACATAATGCTGTAATGATCATTACAAAATATTCCATACTATAGTTGAATAATTAAATAAAACAAGTTGAATAAATAGATTAAGAATTTTAAAAGCCATTGGCGGTTTGTTTTTGAAAAGTATGCCTGACTGTACTATATGAAAATGCTTTGAATAACTAAATTAAAACTAAAAGGAAGCTTTAAACATTTATTATAGTTTTAATTTAATTAATTTTTTACATTTATTTAATAATGAGATAAATAAATGTTTTACTAAAGGATACATTGTTGTTCAATAGAAGAAATTGAAATTTTCCTATAAATCAAAGTTTGATATTTTTATAGTATTCTATTAAATATTGAGCTTTAATAATTTGAATTAATTTTAATGAGCTTCTATGGTACATGAATACATTAAAAAAAAATGAAGAAAGCTATGAAGAATTTTTACATTCAGTGAATCAATCTGTCTTATATAAAAAAAAAAAATTAAATGAAAATCATAAGAGATTCAAAAATTATCATCAACGGTAACATATTCTCAAAATCAATACAAATGTTAGCCTTTGGAGACAACATAAACATCATTCCAAGAATTGTTTCACTATTCTTTCTTTAGAGCATGCTGCTAATAGCATGAGACTTATCCTAAACAGCAAAAAGATCAAATATATGCTTGTACTTCGTAATGAACCTCCCATGAATTTCATTTAGGAATTGGCTCTCGCAAATTTCAGGTTATCCATTTTCACTAAATGTCGGTTCTGTTGACAAGTGTACAGTCAAGATTTTAGATTATCTAATGAATACAAATAAATTTTTTAACATATTAAAACAATTTAAAAAATTCTTAGTAAAATCAAGAAATACAAAATTTTTATCATATAAAACCTTATTTGGACCAATACATACATATGGCACAGAAACCTGGACAATGACCAAAGTCGGAGAAAAATAAAATAGCCATTTTTGAAAGAAAATTCTTGTTTGGTAGGATGGAAATCAACAAAGCTTGAAGAAGATATAACTTTGAGTAATATAAAATTTATAGAAAGCTAGATATTATAAGGTTCATACAAAATAAATCAGATGAACTGGGTGATTAATGCATTTAGAATTAACATTAATTCTATATTAGAAGTTTATGTAATTAGAATTACATACAATTTAAACAAGCAAGAAAACAGACCCAATAAGATGTATTAGGTCAGTGGAGAATGACTTTCAGGATATCAAGGAAAGAAACTGGCCTAAGTATAAAAAATAGAATGCAGTGAATCAGAATTCAGAGGGAGCCACTGGTTTACCCTGAACTAGTTAACTTAATATGATGATTTAAAAAAAAAAAAAAAAAAAAAAAAAAACCAAGGAATTTTTTTGATAATAACACATAGCATTAGAAATTACAATTTTTTCCATACATTAAGTTACACGAATTTTCTTTAATGTGAAAAAATTGTGGTTTCTAAAACACAACTTCAATCTAAATAATATAAAACATGCTTTAAATTACATTAAACATTTCTTTATATAAAATGAATTTAAAATGTAAGCATATCAATAACAGTTGTTTTATATTAAAAGATGTTTCTTAGCTATTAATTTCCAATAATAAATTTCATTAAACTACTTAAATACATAAAAAGAAATTATAAAATTAAGACACCCTGCTTTGTAAACAACTGCAGTTACACACTTGGTGGGTTTTTAAAAAGCACCTACAGAAATCAAACTATAGGATGTTTACTAATATATAAATATTACATTAGTGTGGTTTATTATAAATAAAAATCAAAGAAATATAATAATATATAACGAGTCTCAATTTAAATAACATGATATAAGAATTATTTAAATGCTTTACAATTTTTTTTTTTTACTATGTAAAGCTGAAAATTATCAATTTTTCCTGTAATAAAATGATTTTCTACGTAAACCAAAATCTAGTATATTTATAACATCTTACAGAAATATTTAGATGTAACTAAACACATTCTTTTACATTATTTCTGCAATGGCTCACCTTGATAATAAGGTAGGTCCCAGGTTCAATCTTAGCCATTGATGCATAATTGAAATGGATATTATACTTCAGCATATATACATTAAGATATCACTCGATTCTTATGTTTGGAATATTTGAATATAGCCTATATATACAATCTTCTTTGACAAGGTAATATATTAAGTGTGTTTTGGTATTTTATAATCGCCTTTAGCTATTAACAACATGATGGCATTGCACTTTAAATAAACTGAAAAAGAATACTTTTCATTAATGAATGTAACTTAACCTTCCAAAAAAAACTCTCATTTCTTGTTTTTTTTTTTTTTTTTTTTTTTTTTTTTTTTAATTTACTTGGACATAACAAAAATTGTTTTAAATAGATCAATTTTTTTAAATAGAAGGATGTCTATACTTCACTTTTGGTCAAATCTGCAGGAAACTTGTTTATAAATGATATACATAAAAAATAAAGAGCTGAACAATTTAAAATAACAACATCATGCAAAAATAGATGGAAATTGAACCATTGAATATTTACAAAAGAAATTAAAGTGTGACAAGCATAAAATGAGCAGAAGTATTTCCTATTTAACAGCACACTAATTATTTTTGAGAACTTATGGAAGTTTGTGACTGTCTTCGGAAGCAATAAATCACCCAGGTGTCAAATTATTATGGTAGCTAAAACTGCTGGTTCATGTTATTTCTGAAGTTTTGTATTCTTAGTTATTTATTGTATATTTTGCTCAGAATATTTTAGGTTCTAAAAATGCTGAGTATTTTACCAAGAAGCAAAGTGAAATTTATAGTTTTCTTCCAAGAAGGAGTAGTTCATACCATTTTTTGGATCCCACTAGGAATGTAAAGATGCAAAATATTGCGATACTCTGGAGATCTGAAAAGTGGAGTAATAAAAGACCAAGAGGTACTGCTCATTACTACCTCACTTCATTGTCTAGCTGAATTTGTGGGGGAAAAAATTGGGACAACAAAATTCATTTTAGAATACATTAAAAACCATTTCTGAAATATGGCTGCCCAGAACTCAATTTTTTTTTTTTTTTTTTAAGCAACAAGTTTGGTACTGGGGCAGAAAACTTACACAAATACTTATTTTTGGAAACTATAATCTCATTGACTTTATCCAAGAAATAATAATAATAATAAAAAAAAATCATTGCTAAGATAGCAAGTAAAATGATTTAGAGATACCTTTAATTAATGAAATATTTGAGCACAATGACTAAAAACACTGTTTAATAATTATTATGTATTATTTTGATAATTAGAGCTATCTTAATTTCCTTAAAAATCAGGATACAAAAAAAAGTCCTCCTCTGCATGGAGAGTGCCACATAAATGAAAAATTTTCTTTTTTGTTTTAACATCTTCCTTTGATTTGCATGAGCACTTGTATGAAAATTGATAATATTAGTGAAATAACTTTCAAATGGCCAAATTGCACAGAGAGAGAGAAAAAAAAAATCACAACTAAAAAGTGATGTATCTAACAAGTAGTGTTTTCAAAAATACATAACAATAATAAAACAAAAATACACAACAAAGATAAATGTGTGTGAATATGCACAGAAACATTTTACCCTCACAGGATTCCTATTTTGATTTTTTGTATTTTGTGGGAGAAGTCAATGCACACAAAACAATAAAAAAATAACCAATCATAATGATTGGTTACTTTTTTGTTTTAATTTTACTAAAACTTTTTAACAATATATGGTTAAATAATTTACAATGGAATGCTCTGGTTACATAAAAAAAACTTTCAAGAGTAATTCACTTATTTTTGCTCCTCTTATATTAAGTTTCCACTATTGTATGTATAATTTGGATATTATCATTTTTGTACAATAAGAAGGAAACAATTTGTTTGCAATTTATTGGTGAAATGTTTTAAATGGCAATAATAGAAAAATATATTTTATTGTTTAAAAAAATTATTAAATACTATTCCTACAAATTAAATGTAATTAGTTATAATTTAGAAAATTTACTTAAAGAATCATATAAGTATGTTTAAAAATTTTTCCTAAATTATATTTTGAAACGAAACATCAGTAAAAACTAATTTGAAGTTCAAAAATAATATGTAAAAATCTTTTGATAAGTATTTTTTTAAACACACAACACTTGTTGTTAATAATAAAAGAATTTATGATTTTAAGCAATTATTTATTTGAATAAAATAAACATCAATGACCTCTAAATATTTTCGAAAAGATTTATAGAACATATTTAAATTTAATAGGCTTTATTCAAATAGATATTGTAGATGAAAACAGGAAATTAACCTTAAAACTTAAATTTAATAGATACACACATATGATTAATAATATTTTTTTTATTTTATCATGCATGATATCAACTATATTTGATATCAAACTTCTTTTTCATTATGAACATTGGGTTGGAGAACATAAGTAAACATGTAAGCATCATGGAGATTTATAAGGGCAACTCAAGATGACAATTATTCAGAATTCTTCACACATGAAATGCACAGATAACATTAGAGAATCGTCAAGTTGCATCTTGTGTAGTGTTTCATAAATTAGAAATGTCTAGTCAATTTAGATTGAGACAACAAAGAGTTAACATTATTCTTAAGTTACCATATGTTTGGTAAATTTGATGTTAAGAGACACTCAAAACACATTTTTTATTACTGCACAAATCAATGAAGATCTGAATATAAATTATAACAATAAAGATACAAAATATTTATTTTCAAAATCATTTTGGAATAAGCATAAATACTACAACTTTGGCAATCTTCCCTATCAAAGTACATACATTATTGTTAGAGATAGAAAAGTAATTAATATCAATGTTTAACTTAAGTCTGTGCCTCATGGGTGATTTCCTACATATGTGCAGTATATGTCAAATTATTCTTTTTTATTATATTTAATTCATAAATGGCAATTCTGCATTAAAAATTGCTTATAAATTTAATTCATTTTCACAGTGCTTATCAGTTGCTCCAATTTTAAATCTGTATTTACTAGAATTTTAGGTGAAAAATTCTCAGTGTGCATTTATCTAAATTTTAAATTTCATTCACTGGAGTAAATAATTGTTAGTTTTAAATATATTGTCGTATGCAGTTATCTGTGGAACTTATAGTTTATTTAAATGATTCGAAAGGCGTCGACAATTTTTAGTCTTTGCTGCTGTTAGTAAAACATAACTAACAATAGATAGAAACTATATTCAATAAACTTAAATAACATAAAGAAATAGGAAAAACAGTCATATAGAACCTTTAATGCAGCTTAAATAAACGAAAATACAAAAAGAAAAAAGTCAACAATTTAATGTAAGTTTACATATGATAAAGATCTATTACTTTTGGGAGATATAAGTAAAAGCAAAAATAAGCAAATTATAGTAAATTAATTCTAACATTTTGGTTTATGACAAATAGAAAATAATTTACAAAATAAATATAATCACAATGAATCACTTTGGGAAAAGATATGATTGCCAAAATAAATAAATGCTGATAATATAATAATTGTTACTTCAACATACTTCCCTGTATCAAGCCTAGAGTTGGGTTCTACCAGTTGGTGGAAACAACCAGATAGAAATCTTTGTAATTTAGAAGCAAGGCTCAATCAGAATATCCTCTAATACTTCACCAGCCAACCCCAGAGGTATCATTTCAGTTGGAGAAGATTGTAATATTGACATATTTAATGTGCTTCAGCCATCTTCAGTGAACACAAATACTTTTTTTAAGCCGGGATTTCAACTCACTATCTTCCAAAAATGAAAATGATGTCTTAACAAATCAGGCTATCCCAACCCCTGATGCAGGTTTTCATTTGATTTATTATTAAAGGTAAAAAATAATTTGTCCCATTTTGCAATTTATGATATTTTATTTTACTTAGTAATACAATTTAGTGCTATTATCACTTGCAACAGTGAATTGAATTATTGGAGCGGATTACCATATTTTCATTATTGGAAAATGTAAATAATTAATAAGTTATAAATTACACCTTAAAATTAAACATTAATTTTTTTAATGTATAACTTACAGAAGTCACACTTAAATTTGATTTTCACATCAAATCAAACCAAAATGAAAGAAATAGCCTAAAATTAAATGATTTATGGGGTCAGAATTGGACACACAAATTGTTGAACCAAAGAAGAAAGCACAAGCCAATATTTTAGTTTATCAACTACACATATATATTTTGCTTATGAACTGTATGCCAACATAATAAGAAATGGTTAGACTATACTTTAGGGTGCCTTTTTGATTCTCGCCAAGTTGTGATCGCGATTGATCGCCACACTGGGCAAAACACAATCGTATTCATATTGTAACAGAGCAACTGATTGTTCTGTGCAAAAAAAATCGCCAATAAAATCAATAGCCAAACAAAAATCCCCATGTTTGCCAAGGGGGCACCCTAAAATAAAGTTTTACCTAAGAAATTTAGGTTAGACTGTACTTTAGGGTGCCTCTTTGATTCTCACCAAATTGTAATCGCGATTGATCGCCAAGCTTGGCAAAAGCCAATCATATTCTGATTGCAACAGAGCAATTGATTGTTCTGAGCCAACAAAAATCACCAATAAAAACGATAGCCAAACAAAAATTGCAATGTTTGCCAAGAAGGCACCCTAAAGTATAGTTTTACCGAAATTTAAAGGAAAAACATGAAATTGATCAGATGCATTTCATAGTAAGATTCTTAATTTAAAGTTAAAAAAAACTAGTAATTACCAATATAACAGTAGCTAATCTATAATCTGGATCTTTGACTATATAATTTCTGTGCGTATTCCTAAATTCACCTCTAACTATCCTTGATTTTATTTCAGCAACTTCTGTTTTATATATTTTTTCTAAATAATTTTTCGTATCATGAGCTGTCATTTCCAAAGGGCACATGAACTGAACTTGATTGGGTGGGCAATCTGCTTTTGGCTTTACAAGTTTCATCCAGAAATTCGGTAAGAATATCCGCAACTGCGGAGTGCCTTTAATGAATTTAGGATATCTGTAAAAAAGTAATTTACTGATTTAATATATTGAAATATTTTCATTTTTATAATTTAAACAGTACAAGAATAAAAAATGTAAATTTTAAAAAAGAATAATAGCAAATGTGTCGATACTTACGTTCGAAAGGACATTTTTCTTAAGGAACAGAATTGTTATTATTATTTTTCTATGTCTGTGGTTTCTTCAATATCTTATGCCATGCTGAAGCAACATTTTTTCTGACCTTTCTAATAATATTCAAAATATTATGTATGTGTTTCACTTTACAAAAATACTTTCAATAATTATAACTATTAAAATTAAAAATCTCATGTAATATACGCATATAAATATTTAATTTTTAAAATAAAAATGAGGAAAAATTAAAGTAGTAAGCATTTATATTTCTGGTCATCAAGGTCTCACAATGTTCTGTTTACAACATATTCCTATATTTTGTCTTTAAAAGACAATAATAAACATTACAATTTTATGTATAATTTAAAATAATGTTAGAAAAAATATTTAGAACATTAATTATTTAAATTTACTATTGGAATTTATAGTAATTACCTGTGAATTCTAGGAAAATACATAATTTAAGTTTTCAACACTGCAAGTTGAATTACTCTTTACTTCCTGTTTTGTCCTCATCTAAAAATAATGTAGTTTTATTATCTACTATATGGTTAGTACACTTTTTTTAAAATTAATTACTGTACGTTGAAAAGGGGAGGAAAAACTACACATTTAAGAAGAAAATAACTTTTAAGCAATTGAATGAAAAGGCAACACTTTTACATGTTAAGATATATACAAGTACTATACATTAATACTGTATGTATGTACAGTGATCTAAATGAAAGTTATTACTTGCTGAACATCTCGTGCAAAGTAAGTTGCTTTACTGCCTTCATCTGTTTCGAGAAGGCAATTGGCACATCAACTTGACAGTAAGAATTTGCATGTCGACATACGCCGACTGACGGTCTCTCAACTTCAAAGCCGGGAAATGCTTCACTAGCTGATAATACATAATGATAATTTGACGGTTCCGTATCTAGTTCAACTTGGATACTAAGGTCATCTTCTTCGATAGTTTTAATAAGTTTACCATCATTTGCAATTTGAAATCTAAGGTGTGACTCATAATCCATTCTCCTATTTATATTCTATATCTTCCATTCTATATCCTATATCTTTAGCATTAACTTCTAAACATCTAGGAATTTTCAAAAGGAGTTTTCAAAAGCAGACTCCATAGAGCTTTAGCTATAAATCTTATCTGTCAACTGGGCACTCTAAAACCTGGTGGTAGCACTATATGTTATGGATTGTTTTGCATGCAATGATCTATATCCTCTGATTCAACTATACCGGTTATTGACTGCATTTGGCTATGTTCAGTTATTTGTAGACTACTTGTAATTATTTACGGACTTCATATACCCAAACAACTGTGAATATTTTATGATCAGCATGGGCCATAACAATGCACGATTAATTTGTCAAACATTTTGTAAATTTCCTCCAAGTATTTGTCACCTAGATCACCGAAATGAATCAAAAGAAGAATTTATAGGACGTAATCGAGTAGTCATACAGTGCACTAAATCTTGCGACTATAAACTCTTAATTATAGTTGTTTATAGAGTCCGCATGTGGATAAATATATTTGCAGGGAACTATTAGAAACTTGTTCATGTCTAGTAATTGCATTTCACATAGTAAAGGAAGATCTGACAAGATATTAGAAAGCATCCCATGATTTTTGTCACTTCAATATATATAAGTCACGGTAATAACGATTACTAATAATTTTTAAATAATAATTAAAAGGTTAACTCTTAATTTTAATTTTTTAGTACAAAATTATAAGACTGCCCATCAAGGATCTGGTTTTGCACATGGGGATAAAATTTAGGTTGAGCAACGATGGACGATATGTTTTCTATCGGCAAAAGATCCGGAGAGTGAGCCAGCAAGGGAAACAATTCAATCTGGGGATTAACAGAGAACCCTCGGACAACGCGTGCCACTTGTGGTCACGCATTATCCTTTTGAAATATAGCTGCGGTCAAGCGCTGACAGTAAGAAAGGACAACTGGTTCCAACAACTCAGAGATATATCGCTGGCTGTTTAAAGTACTGGTAATGCATACTAGAGGATTGCGAGAGTGATATCCAATATCTGCCCAAACCATAATACCGGATGCAGGACCAGTGTGGCTGTGCATAATGCAGCTGTTCAGCATTCTTTCTTCACGGTGTCTCCAGACTCGAATGTGACCATCGTGGTGTTGAAGACAGAAATGAGACTCGTTAGTAAAGACAATTTTATTCCATTCTGCTTTCCACATCCTTCTTTCATCGCACCATTGGCAATGGAAACGTTTGTAGTTATGTGTCAAGGATAGGCGAAGCAATGAACGTCTTCCGGGCAGACCATTCTGCTGTAAACGGCTTCGAATGGTACTTACCGACATTGGATGATGCGTTACAGACTGAATGTGTTGAGCTAGGATTTGTGATGCGGCTGAGCGATCCGTCAGTGCCATGCGCACAATTTTCCTGCCATCACGTGAAATAGTGCACTGAGGTGGATGTGATCGAACACATTAGTCAGTCGTTCCCTCCTGCATCCAACGATTACATATTTGCATTACAATTGTTTGGTTTCGTTCAACGCGACTACCGATTTCCCTGAAAGATAATTCCCAATCTCGATAGGCTCCTATCCTTCCTCTGTCGAATTTGGATACCTGATCAAAAACTGATAGCTGTTTTCTACGAGCCATATTTTCGTTTGTTTTTTTTAAAGAAACTACAAGAAAAACATGCCAAACTTTATTTCAATTCACAAAATTAATTATTTTTTGGATAAAAGTGAAAATGCAATCCAGGTGTTTAAAAATGTGCACGGTGTTTCATCGTCCCGATACTGTAATAGCCAATTACTAACAATTTTGATTTCCTGGATTCTATTCAGGTATTTTTGATGTTAATGATACACCTCACATAAGTAGGCCTGCTGTCAAAAATATCGATAAAAACATAGAAATGATCGAAGTGTGTCGGCATGTTATCAGTTGAATCACCGGAATTAAAGATTGATCCTAAAACAGTTCTAAAACATTTGAACAAAGCGAATACCAAAATTGTTAAATAAAGTCCTAAAGTTCAAGTAAACACAATGAATTTCTTTTTCCCAATATAATAAAAGGCAAACAAGAATGTTCTTGTTGTTTTCACGTTGCCATCGAATGAACTGAGTAAACTAGTATGTAAATTAGCGCATGATGTGGTTGAGAGATCTGTCAGTCGACAGTTGGAATATCAGTTTTTACAAAAGCGGTCCACTGTCCACATTCATCAACCGTAACTCGTACAATAGCGAAGAGAAATGGATGTATCGAAATAACTAGATCGGCGTTATTTGCTTTATGACTTCAAACTGGGCTTATCAGCTGCTGTATCAAGTCGCTGAATATGTTAAGCGTTTATGGATAGTGTCGTGAATGTTACCACATCACTATTACCCCAACATACTGTCCCGCACAGCGCAAGACCTTTTATTCACCCAATCAAGATTAGGCT
The DNA here is from genome assembly GCA_026290005.1 of Latrodectus geometricus. Taxonomy (NCBI): domain Eukaryota; kingdom Metazoa; phylum Arthropoda; class Arachnida; order Araneae; family Theridiidae; genus Latrodectus; species Latrodectus geometricus. The sequence goes on along the minus strand of JAPDSC010097458.1, from coordinate 5,279 downwards.
TTCTGGTCGTCCAGTCGTCAAGTGGTTTACTATGAGCTGCTACTACAGGCCAAACAGCCACTGAGAACCAGTGCTAGCAGCAATTGGTACATGTGCAACAGGCATTGACAAAAAGAACCTGCACGGGCTAATGGCAATAGTGTACTGTTTTTGACTGATAACGCTAGGTCGAATGTTGAGTGGGTGCCCTGGGATACCATGCAGTGACTTGGTTGGGAGATTTTATGTCATTCTCCTTACTCACCTGACCTTACGCTATCAGATTATTACCACTTCCATATCCTGGACAATCATCTTCATGAATTGACATTTGACACTAAAAAATTCTCGTCATTTTTTGTTTGATTTATTCAGTTGTGAATCACTTTTGTTAAAAAATGAAGATAAAAAAACGAAAATTCGAAACTGAAAAATATATTTTACAGTTTTTCTTAGCGTAAATACAAGCCAAGTAACTAAAATCGGGAAAGGTGTTTTTCATCCCGATTCTGTAAAAACCAATGACTTTCAGTTTTCGTTTCGTTGATTCCGTTCAGGTATTTTTGATGTTAAATATGCATGAGGATGCATCCTCATCGAAAATGTCGATAAAATATTAAAAATGATCTAAGTTGATCGCATGTTAACAGTCTTAGCTTCGCCCAGGGCCAAAAAATATACCTTAAAACAGTTTTAAGAGTTTTTGTAATCTGAAACATGTTACATATGGCTCACGTGAAAATAATGCTTTTATCCCAACCTAAAATATAAGCATTTTAGACAGCCACTCATGGATAACTCTATTTAGCGATTTCTTTTAAGAACCTCATTTTCATTTTATTTTGCCTTAACTTTTGAAATTCTTCAAGGCTTCAAAAGCACTGGGAATAGTTTTTTTGAGCATTGTTTATTCCTCAGAATCTTTACACAAATAAATAAGAAACGCTTTCCTATATGTCATGTCAATAATGAGAGGGATGAGTTTTTACTCCACTATTGTCCAATATTTTTTTGAGGATACCATGTTAGATTCTCCAATTAATCATCATGTTCATGAAATCACATTTAAATACAGCAAGATTGTTAACAGATGCGTTGTCATCTTGGAACACAGGAGGTTCTCACGGAAAGAGAGCCCTAGGGTGAAAATGGTTCGATAATGGCCACCTGTGTGTGAGATACATTTCACTAGTAGTAAAAAGATTCATTGAAGATTTCTTTAAAATTTTAAATGAATTGAGAAAAAAAAAAAAGAATTAGGAACATATATTCATATGTAAGGCAGGCCGCAAACTCGGTAGACCATCCGATTGAGACACCGTCTTGTGGTATACAAACCCCGTCTTAAGGAGGTCTTAATGTGACGTAGTATGACGTTGTAATATGACGTCATGGATATTTTAAACCAATGAGAATTTGTTTACATTCTCATTGTTTACATTCCGGTTCCATTTCCGATTGCAATATTAAAAAAAGTATTATTACCTCTATAAAGATTTATAATTAACTCCTCCTCTTCAAATTTAAACTTGTAATAACTAGTAGTCTCCATATCAACGTGGTATATTTTTCCTGCAGAAATTGAAATTATCGATGTCTCGCGGAAAGTTGCCAGATATTTCAAACCAGCTCAATATCCAGATTTGTCTCGCGCTCCGCCCATTTTTTGACGTAGTTAAGATATTTGTGACGTCATTTGGCCTCCTGTGAATCTCGCGAGATCTTCGGCTTGTCTCTCGATACATGTCTCATGCGATCATCTACGAATTTGCGGCCTGCCTAAAGATAAATAATCTTAATTTGAAAAAAAAAAAAAAAAAACAAAAAACAAATAAAGATAAGTTATAAACAAGTTGTAAAATATGACAATAAGACATTCTTAATAAAACATTTATGTCATTTTGATCTAAATCAAATTAACGCCATAATTTCATTTGCGCTTCGTAATGGAAAATCATGCATTGCATTTCATACATTTGAAGGACACACCTTTCTTAGTTTCAGAGTCAGTATCATTTAATCGAAACTTACATGATTAAGTTAGAAAATGAAAATACTAAAAGTATTTAAAATCATCTATAAAATTTTAAATAAGAATGAAGGAAGACTCATAATTAAGCTACTTCAGTCTAAGGAATTCACTACATGCTCGATTTTATTCTTAAGTAAGCAGATAAATTATATTTGCTATACTATAGACAATTAATTTTATATATAAAATTAACTGCGATTGTAATTTTACCTTATATAAAATAAAGTGTAATATTATCATTCTTAAGGACAATTTAATTTTTATTGAATTAGACTTATCATAAAAAGAAAATTTTCTTGAAAATTTCATTAAAAAAAATATTATAGGTTAAGTAATAAAAAATGAATTTTTGCACATGTTGTTGTTATAATATAACAAATAAAAGCGATATGATATCAATAAAAATTAATTTATTCTGGGATGACAGTATGATGAAGTTTAAAATTTAATTTTATAAATATTTCAAAAAAAGAATATTTAAAGGTGAAAGAATAGAATGGACATAAGCACTACATTAATTTCGTTTTCTTCATATTGAACATTGATAATAGTATCTTCTACTCTTACTAGATGACGCCACTATATAATAAATCATTCTCCATTTTATAAGCTGTATAGTTTAATTTTGATTACGTGACAAAATAAGACATACTATTTTTGAACAATTGAAAATGTCACATTAAAAGAAAATGAGTAAAAAAATTCCTAAATTTTTAAATTTTTGTAGCTTTTTGAAATGTTGCAATTAAAAATATTATTTTCAGAGAAGTACATTGAAACTATAATTATTATTGTTTGATAAAATATTACAATTAAACAGTTAAATACTAACTATTATTTTTTAAAATAATTTTAAGTGCAGCATGTTAATGCTCTCAATGTCATATCCCAGGAGAAAAAATACTCTACAGCATAGTTAATAACAAATAAATATTCCTCGCAGAATGTATGGTTATATATGTTAAATCATATGATTATAAACAAGATTTCCTTATGGCTATAGTTAGAATATTATTTATGAAGCGAATATTATAGAATATAAGAATATTAGAATATAAGAATATTATTTAGAATTTTAATATATAATATTTAAAGTATAAGAATACTATTTAGAATTTTAATATACAACATTTAAAATATAAGAATATTATTTAGAATTTATAGAATATTATTTATGATAATGGTTAGAATATTATTTATGCTATGGTTAGAATATTATTTATGATTATGGTTAGAGTTATTATTTATGATTCATTTCTTTATGACTATGGTTAAAATATTAATATTATTTATGAAGAGGTAAAAATTTTGAATGACTTAAATTAAGCTTCGTGTATGCGGAATTAAAAAAAAAATTATTGGAGTAGTTTTGTAACACTGATACATTTTCTGCTAAAATATATATTCAAATGTTTTCGTAAAATAATAAGATTCTTTTTTTTAAGATAGAATTAGAGACATTTTCCCACATATTTATACCTATTTATGGAAAATCAGTTTTCAGCTTTCTCATCATTAAAACACAAGTTATAAAGCATTAGATTCGAATCGGATTAATATCCCTTTTTTATTAATCAAAACAGTTTTATACAACTTGGTTTTCAGAGTCTCGTAATAAACTGCCAAGTCATTCAAAAAATCAGTTCGTTTAAAATAATCAAACACAGGATAAACAAGAAATATTTTATTTCGATTTTCTAAGATTCGAACTGCAATACATGTATCGTAATATACTTTTTTCAATCTAAACATTTAAAAATTTTCTTACAAAGCCGTGATGTAGATGAGATTATACTTTTCCAGGAAAAATTAAAAGGAATATACATAATGGGCATGATTCGAAATTATATGTAAATGAAAGAAACAAAAGTGGAGCTTGAAAAGTTATACGAAAAAATCATTCAATCAGACCCAAAGTTTAGTGGCTTAGAATACCATTTCAAACAGCAAATATCGGAATTTTGTGATAAAAACCTTAAGGGAAAGACATGATCTTTGAAGGGATACAAACAGCAATCACATAGTGATGAAAGCCATAAATCATAAAATAATTCTAACATGATGATTATCTTAGCACCTTTTTGATAGCGAGGGCCGTGAGAAACAGTTATGACAAAATTTATAAATTGTGATAGTTATTTTTAATATATATATATATATATATATATATGCCACCCACCCTGTCTAGTCGTTAGAGTACCTGATTACGGATGGGGAGGACCTGGGTTCGAATCCCGGCTTGGGCATAGATGTAGTCTCTCTTTCTCTCTGTGTTTCTTGTCCATTCCTCAGATGATGGATGAATGTGGCTCGCTCTATAAATGGGTTTGTGGTGGCGTGGCGTGGGCGATGCTACTCGTACCGCCGTGTCTTGGTTCACAGGTGCACACCGGGTAACGATAAAATGATTAGCAGTTTCCGGCCTTGTTGGCTTTATGGCTTTTTATTTGGTAGAATTAGGCAACCGAAAAACTGTTTCAAGCAAACAAACAAAGAATGATGACACCAGAGGATGGATGCCACATAACCAAGCCAAGTGTATAGAAAAACTTTTATGAAGGATAACATGATTATGAAAATATTTAACAAATGCAAAACTTTTACGACCTTGATTATTATTCTACACTACTGGTCATTAAAATTGCTACACCAGCAAGAAATGCAGATAACAAAATGATATTTATTGGACAAATATATTATACTAGAAATAACTAGTGATTAAATTTTCAAAAAATTTGGCTGGATAGATCCTGAGAAATCAGGACCCAGAACAACCACCTCTGGCAGTAATAACAGCAGTTATACGCCTGGGCATTGAGTCAAACAGAGATTGGATTGCATGTACAGGTACAGATGCCCATGCAGCTTCAACACGATGCCACAGTTCATCAACCGTAGTGACTGGCGTTTGGTGATGAGCCAGTCGCTTGGCAAGCATTGAACAGACGTTTTCTATTGGTGAAAGATCTGGAGAACGTGCTGGCCAGGGCAACAGCCGAACATGTTCCGTATCAAGGAAGGTCCGTACAATACCGGCAACATGCGGTCGGGCATTATCCTGATGAAACGTAGGGTTTTGCAGGGCTCGAATAAAGGGTAGAGCCACGGGTCGTAACACACCAGAAATGTAACGTGCACTGTTCAAAGCACCGTCAATGCGAACAAGAGTTGACCGAGACGTGTATCCAATAGCACCCCATACCATAACGCCAGGTGATGGACCAGTATCACGATGACGAATGCACGCTGCCAGTGTGCGTTCACCACG
>JAPDSC010097439.1:0-10900 GCA_026290005.1 Latrodectus geometricus | reverse complement strand
ATATATGTTATTAATATGATTCTTATTAAGTTCCTCATTCATTTACTTTTTAATATGTTTACCGTCAAGTTGAACTTCAGTAATAATAAATTGGTTAACTTGGAACTGTATTGAATAGTAAATACAGCTTTCTACGATAGACATTGATTCCAAATAAAGCAGAAAACTAAATTAAATGCGTCTTCAGTTGCCTAAAATATCATGTTCTTTCCATCACATTTCATCGTCATTTCATGTCATGTCATTTCACGTACATTTCATCGTCTCATCTTAATAACAAAAAATTATGCTGTGGGAATTTAATTCCTTACACATCAAATCACTTTAAGAGCCATGTATTTATTTGCGATTTATTGATATTTATACAATATCCTATAAAAATAATATAATAAACAAACTTTGGTATCTTTATTAACTCAGTATTTTGAATTTGGTAATGAAGAGCTGGACTCAGACTGTGCTGATTTTGATTAATACTTTATTAACTGGATGAACATCATCATTCTTCTCATGTGTGAACATTTTGAAAAGTTGACAGTAACAGTCTTAAAAAAATTCACTCATCAGGAATATTCTACTTACAATCATAAAAATTTCCATCGGAAACCACTCAGCTGCATTTCAAGCGCTGTTTTTTAGTTTCTACTTATAAATTAACGCATCAAATTTTGAAAATTATCATTCAATTGTTTTATAATTTAATAATTACATCATTGGTAAATTAGGCAATTTTTAACAGAAATGAAAAACTCCACTTTGATATGCCTATCTTTTTCAAGTTTAAATCAACTAGAAATGCCATGTAAAATATTATTCTTTATTAAAATCAATTTACATGATACATTGTAAATCTATATTTATTTACATACATATTCACAAACACACACAGACAGGAACCTATGTTTAAAGTATAATTACATTGTATAATATATTATGTATATTTATGATGGAATTGTACTTTAAACCTTTGTTCAGGTGTGATTAGTGCTCATGTGCAATAGATGACTGTTGAGTGATAAACAAACAGAAGAGATAATTGTAATATAATATAATGTACGTAATCGAAAATATTACGTTGTGTTCAATCTCGATAACTTATTAACAATATGTATTTAACTAGAGAAATACTTCATCCTCTTATCAAGCATATTTGCTTCATTATTAATATATTAATATTGTAACATTATTTTTACATTGCCTGTGTGCGCTGTTTAAAAAAGGAAATCAGAAAGAGAATCTGAATTTCGAAAATTACTCTTATCAAAATTTCAAAAATTAATTTTCTGCAATTCTTAATTAATACGTGCTAATATAATCAATTAATACGTGATAATGTAATTTACATTTATCATTTTAATTAATGACTATATTTTTATGTAAGATATTTTTCCAGAAGTTTTGTATCATAGTCATAAATTGTCTTTAATTTAGACCGGAGATAAACTACAGTATTTTTCAGGTTCAAAATTGCATTGAAATTAGGCTTATCGTTAACTTCCTATTAAAGAAATATTCAAGAAAAGTAGTTGCATATGTTTTACAGATTAAAAAAAACAATTCTGAAATTAATGTTCGTAAAAGTTTTAATTCATTATGAACAAAACACTTAAATTACAGTATTTTAGAATAATGATTTTAATATCATTTTAGTGCATAAAGTATTGCCTTTATTATTGCTTTAATAATACAATTATTTAGAATAACATATTTATTTTTTAATCATTTTCAGCATAGAGTTTTTTTATTTGTATTGATGATAAATTGCTATAAAATGTTTAATATAAACATAAATGTTTCTAATTCATATATTATTGCGTAAATTTACTTCTTCAAATCTAAATAAATCTATTTATAATTTGATCTAAAAAAATCTGTAAAGAAATTTTTAGATAATATATCAATTAACCACTATAATAAAAATAAAATAATGTATTGATATGTGAATGTCATCTTACAAAATCATTGTTTAAAATATTTTATAACATGTTAAAGGGGAGGAATGTTACTAAAAGATCCAAAGTTATGCCTGAAGGCTCTCTTGAAAGATCGTAGGAGGACATTTGATGGCTTAAATGTATTCTGAGATTACGGAAGATATTTGAGTTAGAAGCTTAATCTGTTGCCTTAGGCGTCTATATTTAAAATGAATTTTAGATAATTTTGCTTGAGTTAGTAAACTGTAGCATTATTAAGCATGTTACAAAGATATCTATGAAATATTAGAAAAACTAAGAATTAACTTAAAATAAATAAAAAGTGTAAATTCTAGTTTTAAAATTAGAAAAGTCATAGAAATATTGTATCATTATTGTATTTAAAGATATTTACTTTTAATACTCATAATTTCTTAACTTAAAATTAAATTCATGGTATTTAATTTGTTGAAGTATTAAGCATCAATTATATTTCAGATTACTATAAATATCTTTTTCTGAAAACATTTAAAAAGTTAATTAATTTATTGTTTATTTGTAATTTATGTGCTTATCAATTAAGTTTATAGGTTTAATTTATTATTGTATTTGTGTTAATTTATTATTGTATTTGTGTTTCTACTAGGTCATAAATGAAAGAGAAATTCTAATGAATATTTTTGATTTATCAGATTGTAAACAAATTCTTAGAAGAGACTTCAATATATAAAATGTGAAATATACTCATCGCAACCAATAATACTCACATATTAATTTTCAAACAAAATAATATTTTTTTAGCTTAACTCTTAAAGCAATTTTGAGATTCAAAGAAATTTGAATATAATAGATTTGTATGTTTATTGCACAGAATAAATTCCAAGAATTTATGGGATAAATATTTTGAATTTTCTTGAATTTGAATAATAGATAGACATGAGGAAAGATTTTAAAATCATTGATATAACCAAAAATAGAATAAATAGGCATGAGGCAAACAGAATTGATAAGAAATAAAAATGCTGCTTTCTCTTTAAATTGTGCATTAAAAATTCTCTTTTATTAAGTAATAATCATTAATAAAATTCAAAATATTGTGAATTATTTAATTATTTCTACATTTTCATATTTACTTAATCAAAATGTGTGTGTTAAATTGTATGTTAATATTTTCCGAAGTAGGATACAGAAAAAAAATTTATATTAATCTAAGTTTTTATACTGGCATCAGATTTCATGTTATTGAAATTGTCAAACTGAGTTGTGAAATAATTACTTTTAAATTTAATGCTCATAAGCATATAAAAATTCTAAATTTTGCATGGAAAACTAGTAGTATTTTATTTGTAAATAAAATGTTGGTTGTACCAATAAAAATATCAGAGGAAAAATTTGACATATGGTCACCATGCTGAGTTCAAAAGCATTCTATAATCACTCAAGTTTTTCTGAAATTATGTAGAAGATTATTTGATGTTTGTTTGAACACATACAAGATAATGATATTGCTGATATTTTAATAAATTTTTCTTGTCATTTATTATTTATCCATATCATTGCTAATATCTTATCTGAATTTCTTTATTATTATTAGTATTTTTCATATTCCAGAATGCTGAAATTATCACTTTGAGAATTTTCCATAAGATAGTTGTTTCAAACTGAATTACTGGTTACTATTTGATCAAGATTAAAATTGATACAAACCTGATATAATTTTCATTATAGTACAATTTTATTTTTATATTCCGCAACTCCCCTTAATACTCTATGATTTCAAATTAACTAGCAATAGATTTAAATAATCATAAGTTCATAACTAATTTGATTGTTTAGTAATTTTTGACACTTGTGAAATTATCTCTGTGGCTCTACTTTAACCGAAAATAGATAAATAACATTGAATTATTTTCTCCTTACAATTATAAACTATTAAAAACAGATTTAAAGTAATGAAATTCAATACTACATAATATACATACATTTGTGTATGTAATTAAAATTTTATGCTCCTAATTCACGAGAAATGTAATACTTTAAAAGGGTACAATAAAGTAATGTTCGAAAGATAATTCGTTGATATAGTAGTAATAGAAATAATTTTGATTAAATTTTGGTTATAATCTACATTTAGAAAGATACAAAAAGAAACGTAATGTAATGATCATAAATTATAAATTAATGTTTAATTATTTATCATCTGATAATTTCATAAAACTGGCAGCCAAATTTGATTTTATTTCAGAAATTGTATAAACAAAATTTCATATTAAATTAGGTCACTTCCAATGAATGTTTTATTTCAAATATTGGAAGTCCTGCCAAATGTTATTTTGTAATTGTGTTTGTAAAGATGCAATCTTTGATCGGAAAGAGAATTAATTTAATCTAAATTCAATATTTAAATGTTAAGTAATAGGAAAAAGTCTAATAATTATTTTTGTTATACTTATCTTTCATATCAAATGAAATGCTTCTTTTAAATTTATCTGGAGTTTTTTTTTTAACTATAAAACAAGTAAATTATTTTGAATTTAGTTTATTTCTATTTATAGAAAAATGTAACACACAATTTTTAAATGCTTGTATATTCAATGCAAAAAATATAATTTTTTTATAATAAATTTTTGTATTTAAAAAACTATCATTTTACATAGCAGGAATTTTTTTTCTGAAAAGTTTTATATTTTTAATATTTATTGTTTGCAAAAATATTATTCGACTGTTTTTAACATTAAAAATGTTTTCTTACTAGACAATTTAATAGTGATAACTTTAGACACATTAATAAATATTCGAATTATTTGAAGATTTGTCACCTGAAAATGAAACAAAGCATAATAAAATTCTTAAAATAATTTAATTTCGCTTATTTCTTTTATTTTAACTAATCAAAAATTATTTATTAAGTTTTACGAAATAATAAAAATAAAAACACATTTGATAATTTTAATGTTTGTCTTATTAAATATTATTTATATAAATATTACCAATATATTTATTTCATAAATATTATTTGTGAAAGAAATATTGGTAACATCGGTAATATAAAAATAACGCTTTCTTTAATGTACACTAAAAATAAATTTACTTAAAATTTCGGCCTTGTTTGATTTTAACTGCTATTTTTATTCGATTCTATTAAAGACTTCCACAATATTTTCACATTTTATTGAAAATTTTACTTGAATGAAATTAACAAATTGTGAATTTATTTAGAATTCAGACTAATTAAATTAAAAATTTACAAGCTAATTGTACCTAATACTAAAAAAGTAGAATCTGATTTTTATAAGTCATAGATTAAATTGATTCATACAAGTAGAGAAATGATTGATGAATTTGTGTGTGGAATAGAAGAATAACTGTATTATCAACACGTTTTTGCAAGGTACTACAATAATATCTACAACCAGGTTTTTTCATAGATAATTTTAATGCAGCAGAAAATATAAGAAATGAAATACATAAGATAATCAAGATCACGTTGGAGCAAAAAATATGAAACTCATATCAAGATAAGTGTATTAATGGAAATCAATATGTTTATGATGTAATAACAAAATGATCTTTATACAAAATTCAAAATAGTAAATGTGATAAACATGCAGAAGGAGACCAAAATTTTAATAGAATAGGTTGCTGACATTTATTCGTTTTAACCAACTACACTTTAACATTAAAATATAATCAATTACACAGCTCTTTAAGCCAATAGAGGTTTGAGTAAATGGAAATAATTGGGTAATGGAAGATAAGCCTCTTTAATTGATTGAATCAGAATAATGAAAATCCAAAACTCTTTGAATACATCAATAAACTGAAAATAAAATTTGAATTAACAATATAAAGAATATCTTCTTCGTTTATAGATCCCTCTACCCGAAATTATAAAAATTGTGATATTCTATTGGATAAGCGACAGTTAGACAGCATGTAAAAATAAAGAAATAACACAAAGTTATTTGAGTTTAGATGCTGAGTTTTATAAAAGTAAATTAATAAGTTTCGACATGATGCAATTAAGTGAAGATTCTTTACTCATAGTCTTACAAGTAAATAAAATTAAAAAAAAATATATTTCATAGTACTCCAGACTGATTTTTTAAATTATAAATAATCACAATACTAGATATTTACTAATTATGAGCAAAGCAAAAATGCTAATGTGAGATATTGTTTAAGAACACTATTGAAAAATTTAAATTGATATAATTTTGTATCAAGACAATTTCGGGTACTGATTATAAGACTAACAACTGAAGTACCTATTTTATTAAGAAGATATAAGTATTATAATTACTATATAAAACAGAGTTTATTTTATATTTGGAAAATATAAAAAATTAAATAAAATTACACACAAGGGTTGTGATTAGCAGAATCATGTTTGATGTTTTGAAATAAATATAATTTCAATTACTTAGAAATTGTCTTTTTAATTCATGTGGTTCTTTTGTTCGTAGATTTCATATTGAAAGTACAGCACTATTTTATACGTACTGTACATACTCACAGGATTTATAACAGAAATTTTATACATTTTGACATGTTCATTTTTTTATTAAAAATATTGCCGTAATCAAAATGCAGATAAACATTTGTGTTTTTTTATTTTATTCTATGCCTATATTATATATTCGTCTTAATAATAATAAATAATTTACATTTAGCAGATTGAATTCTAAATTCATCGGCTGATAAACAAGGCTAAAATATGAAAAAAATTGTTTTAAAATTTTTGGATTTTTATAGACAAGTGGATTGTGTAGATTTAATCTAAACTGCTGAATGAGATTTTCATTTTTCTTCTTTGTTAGACTTCAAAAACTCAAAGAAATTTATTTGAAGTATATTTCCCCAAGAATAAATGGTAAAAATTAAATAATGGAATAATAGTAAAAATGAAAATTATGGTAATTTCAAGAATAGATAAGATAGACGGACATAATTAGAACCAGCTGTCAAATCTAATATTTTTAATAGGCAACTTATCAGGGCATAGTACTAAAATAAACTATTTGAAGAGAAGGGTTTTGAGTTTTATCTAACCTATTATTTAATAACATATTATAGTTTGATTAAGTCTTTGTGCATATGCATATTTTTGGATTGATATAGGTTTTTTCTTTCTTTTCCTGCCTATGATGTATACGACTTAAAAATACAATGACGTCAAAAAAATCCATCCTTTAAAATAAAGACCAATAATGAAGACAAATACCATATTATAATGAAATTTTAACAAATAATATTAATTTTGTAACCAAGGCCTTAAGTTGTAAAATTGTCTACAAACAGTAAGCCTTGATAACACATGGTAAATGCTAGCTGTCAAACGATGCCGATTAGAATGTAGCAATACTGATGGATTAGTTATGATTGCTTTCTTAATTGATTGATAGTCGTCTAAGCTTGGTGCTTTTACTTAAAATCTTCTTTTATCTATTAGATGTGCTTGATATTTGATCTTCTGGTTTTCAGATAGTACAAATTTTGTCTTACATTTATTTAAAGATAATTATGTTGAAAACTAACATTTCTGTTAAATTTGAAGACATAAAATTCTCTTAAATGTTTTTTTATCATCGGTATTTTTTTGAACATCCTTATTTCACTTTAAACTCTTTATTATTTAAAAAAATGAAACCAATATAAATAATAGCTAATAAATATTTCATTTCGTAAAGTTTAAATTAGTGCATGAACTAATTTATCTAATTCTAAATTTTAATATTTATATTTTAAGCCTGAACTTTAAAGTAATCACAACTTCACATTCATTAAATATGAAAAATTGATTGAATTACTATTCATTATCTTGAGAGTTTCTTGTAAAACAGTAAAAAATGTTAATTTCAATCATTTTATCGTTTTTCTTTGTTTTCAATGGCTTTAAACCTGAACTCAAAATTATTTTGAATAAAACAGTTTCAAATTATTATTATTTTTTTAATTTATAACAGTCAATAAATTTTATTTAAATATAGCTTTTAAAATTTTTTTCAGATAAATACAATATTTGACTGATATGGTTAGTATGTTACATTCGTTTAAGTTAATCTTGAAAACAAATTTAATAATGAGAGGAATTAACTAAATGATAATTTTGCAGTTAAAGAGATTATAAAAAATTGATTTGCGAATCAATCAAAATTCTAGTTAAAACATTTAAAACCGTTATGTATTAAATACTATATAAAAATGTTTCTTATTCTTTAATTTAGCTGAAAAACACACATCAAATTAATACTATATCTTTCTCAGTCAGAACTATTTTATAAAAATCCTTTATTATACTATGCTGGAAACAACAAGAATTCAAAAATTAAGATACAGTTTTCAAGAATGTTTCAGATTTGAAAATAAACTTACTTTAACCCTTTTTATTTTACAAGGAAAGAACTTACTTTACCCCCTGGCCAGTCTTATACAACTTATGTACTAAATTTTTAGGAATTTTCCAGTACATGCCTAAGGTGCAAGATGAGTAAATGTGCTCAATTTTACGCATTCGATTTTTTTTAATCCGAGCAAGTACTATAGAATACGTGAAAGAAATAACAATATATATAGAGAAATATAATAAATATTAAAAATGATAATTATTATAAATATTAAGTATAATTAGAAAAAATGACTAATTAAATTAATTAGTATATCTTATAGAAATTGATACATTTCATGTGTGAAGCAAAGTGCAATTTTATTAATATTTTGAATTAATTTTAAACATTTTCTTTTGATTCTTTCATACTTTATTCACATTTCAATAATTTAGGCAGTAGAAATAACGAAGGAAACATTGTTGGAATATATTATAATAATATATAATGCAACTAACACAATACGTTTAAAATATGCCCATATATAAGCTGTTTTACATTCTGTAAAGAAAAACAAATTTTTAAGAAGATACTTGAGTTTAAGATACTGGGATCAGAAACTTTCATAAATTTTCATAAATTTTTGTCACTTGCATTGCTTATTTAACTGACACTAGAATAATAGGAAGGTATTTGCTATAAATTTAATTTATTAAATTTCTATTATGTTATATGTGAACATTATCATTTAAAATATTTTAACTGTAAAAATAAATATACTTAAATTTAAATGCAATTAATATCAGTTAGGTCCGGAATACAGGAAACTTTTTCAGTAATATTTATTTTATTAAAATAGAATAATATATAAAAGAAATTACTGTTTCTCCATACATCAAATGAATGTATGTTGACCAACATTATGATTCTAATGAATAACCTATTTTTTGTGTTACATTTAGTGAATAAAATTCCCGTGAGGAGTTTAACACAAAATAGATATTAGTTTAACAGCTGAGAATTTTTGCGATGTTTCGCAATCTTCATTGCATATTATTGAATTCTGGTAAGATTTTTAATACATAACGGTCGTTTGGCACTAGAGAGAAAATTGAAAATCTGCATTCTAACAATTATATATGGGAAAAGACGAAACATATCATCCACCATCTGTTTTTCTGCAGATGCTACATTCGAAGAATATTCACTTTAAATAGCAAATTTTATCGTTAGATCACAATAAGAATAACTGGAAAAATGTTAAACAGTTAACTTAAATATGCTTTTTAAATATTACTGTGATTTTCAGTAAAACCCTCAGTATGAAAACCCCTTATAATTGATTATTAATTCTATGTTATCAGAAAATGATTTTATTGCAATGCGGCTTAAGTAAATACTTTTCCATGGTAATTTTCCTAAAAATTTTCAAATCAAATACGAAAATTATTCATCTGTGCATCAAAAACATTTATTCATGCGGTAATGAAATCATTGTATATGTATTAAAAATAAAAATAGGATATAGTCAACAAAAATGTTTTATTCGATTTAATGCATGCTATTATTATCTATTTATTTTAAATGAGATTTATTTTTAAATATCATTTTTGACTTTAGACTTTTATAAAAAATTTTAAATATTCTAATAGGAAATAAAGCAATATTATTTCATGAAAATTTATTTTCATTATTTCAGAACAGTAATAAATGCAAATAAATGGCTGTATTTTGCACTTAAGTATGATAAAAGAACTAAGCGTTTCTATTAGGCAGATGATTTATAATATTTAGGACTTTCTTCACTAGTAACGATCTCTGATATTGAGTGACAAATTATAATAATTCAAATTTTTCTTCACATGATCCGAAAGTCTTCATATAATTCAAAAGTACTTTTCTATGTTTTGATGATATTCGTATTCTAAAATTTATTTTTAATTACGATTTTTGTTATATAGTTTGTCTGATATCAGAATCCTAGTAATTACGTAAATGTTGGTATTTAAAAAAATAAAACAAAAGAATTATAAACGTACGAAGAAACTAAAATTATAAACTGTTTTTTATGTTAATATTTTCATAAACTACTAAAAAATATATTATGCATACATATATATAAACACGGACATATTCATATAAAGATATACATACATATATATCTGTGTGCGTGAGTATTTAGAGAATTTCACTGTAAAAATCATAAAAAATGTTAAGAATAAACTATAATATGTTAAATATACTTCAGACAAATTTTGTCTCTAATGTAAGGCAAAAATAACGTTTGAAATAAAGTAAAAATGTTAATTATTTTCTATCAAATATATATTTTTTTTCGCAAACGAAAATTTCACTTGTATTCCGAATTTAGTCATTACCACCAAAGTATCCATTAATGGTGCCCTATAAAAACTTAATGGGTTTTTCTTTAATATCTTTCTACATACACTGTATTTTTCAATTTTTTATTATCTTTATTTTTCTTCATTACATAATGTATATTGTCAATAAGAATTTAACTATAAAGTTAAATTTCAAAATCTAATAATATGTGCATAATTTGAAGCTCAGTTAATTTTTCGTTTACTTAATATTTAATTTCAAACTTTTTTTGAATACATATACATATACATACATATATATATATATATATATATATAT